>JAWPHD010002694.1:0-244850 GCA_037043455.1 Cyrtodaria siliqua
TATATTCACTCAAAATGATTGAGCAACATTTATTATCGCACATGTTAAAAATTACAATACTGTCATCATTTCATTGTTTTCGTATGCAGAACCATAGGAACCAATCAAACTTATTTCGCATTCGTTTCGTACACAATTTTTGGAATCCTGAACCACGTCTTAACCAAAGGCAGGCGCAACCGTATCGCAATTTCGTATTAATACACTCTGTGTTACTATCTGCAATCCGATTGTTTCCTACGATTCGGTATGTAAGAGATCTCTTAGGTTATCTGTGCACACATGTAATGGTTTTCAAAAAGCTTTACACATGCATGAACTACTTTACTTGCCGTTGTTTGTCTTATTTTAAACAGTTTTCAGTTTTAAATTTCGTTTTAATCAAAACGTTGAGGTAAAAGTAATAAAAACAATGAATTGTATTTAAGGCTTAATTCAATTTCTGTGTATATTAGCAATATTTACACTCTATAACAATTTAATTTAATCCTATAATGACATCCCACGTGACTAATTTGAGACGGGTTTATGCACTACTTTATTATGTCGTCTGCATACATAGCATACGCTTATGGATCACTTTGTCCGTCGTCGTCTGTACGTCACACTTTAACCAACTTCAACTTCTTTATTTCTTTATAACCTGCAACATTACCTTGGCCATAACTTGAAAAGTGTTTGACCTATGTTCATGAAACTTCACACATATCTTCATCTTAACCCAAGGTATGTTGTTACCCATGTCCAAAAACTATGACTTTCATTTTGGCAGAGTTATGCCCTTTCATAAATCTATAACATGCAACCAAACCAAGCCTATAACTCGTCATAACTTAAGGAGTGTTTGACCTATGTTCATGAAACTTCACACATATTCATCTTACCACGTAAAATATGGTTACCCATGACCCACAACGCTAACTTTCATTTCAGCAGAGTTATGCTCCTATAAATAAAACTTTAACCTGCAACATAAACAGTTCATAACTTGCCATAACTTGAAAGATATTTGACATAAGTTAAAGAAATTTCACATATATCTTCATCTTGACCAAAGAAATGTCCAATAGCGTGAACATTTTGGCAGAAGGTTAGGCCCCTTTTCATAAAACGTTAATATGCAACCTAACCTAGCTCATAACTTGGCAAAATATTGACCTACGGCCATGTTAATCTTTAACACATTAAAATATCTACCCCATAATTCATGTAGGATTGCTCTCCCTGTCTTTCATTTTATAGTTAGATTGTTCTTTCTGAAATAAGCACACATCAGACGACACCAGTGTTGCGTGGAACACCCTTCTAGTTACTGTAATAGTCTCAAAGGTCAGTCAGAATTGTATTTCATCATCAATTATACTATAATATTTTCTTGTACTAACGTCAGTTAAGGTTAAGTATCTTTGATTTAACAGATAAATCAATATTTCATAATTATGATATGCCAGTCTTCATGTCTGTATAACAAAAATGTATATGTATTTCTGCTACACAGCTCTTCATTCAAAGGGATCTCCAGTACTATCCCGAAGTCGACTTTTCAGTGCCCTCTCGCGCTTAACCAAAAAAACAGATGTACCTGACAGAACTCGTCAGCTAGAATATGACAGACTTCGAAAAGGTAAACAGTATATTCGTTTTTCTAATTAACATGCAAAATGCACGCATAGTTCAACCTAATCTTACGTCAAATGAGCATCGAGAGATTTTCAAATTGTTGGCACCCTTGATTTAATATAAAAAAGGATGTAATAATTTCAGTAATCAGTGGTTGTATCTTTTTGACTTCCAAATATGGAGATAAATAAACTTCACCTACAACTGAGTGCCTCGAGTGAAAATCACACGAAAATCAGATGGGGGAAACTATGACAGTTGCTAAGTAAAAGGGTTGTTGCCGCAAGACAGTGGACGGGTTCAACTACCACTCACGTATATATAACAGGAAGCCACCGGAGAATGAACGGGCTAAACCAAATATACATCACAGTATAATATAACAGAAATAAATGCTGCGGTCGCTGGCTTTCCCTTGAACATACTCGTGAAATATCATATCATAAGCAAACGGATTACTAAATGTAGCATTCAAAGAACACATCCAACCAAATACACGCACATAAACAAACAGAAAGATGAATAAAAGGCAAGATATGACACTACAAACCTAATAGAGTTGACAATATGGCTACCGCATTGGAACGGTCAGTAACACAAACGGCCGCTGGGGATTTAAACCAGGTTCTAGGGTGCACCAACTCTCATTCTTACTCTATTGCCATCCCAATAAAACAGGACAGTGTAAACCTGCCAGGTTGTATTCTCTAACAACCAAGGCAGTATTAACAGGCAATATAACACATATAGAACCATGTATATATAAATATAAAAACAGTAATCTTAGAAACCTAGAAAGCCACAAAGCAAGTACTCAATGAACTGGCAGAAGCCACAGCAACAAGAGAACCAACATCATGGTTACGACAACACAATATTTAAGACAATCAGCAAACGCTCCTTTGATGATTTAGGCAGACATCATCATAGAGTCCACAATCTGTCCGGTCATCACACAAGCATAGTGTAAATGGGTCAACCACTAAACATGCTGTGTGTTGTAAAATGATAGGGTCATAACCTCATTTTACGTTTTAACAAGTTTAATAAATATTGTATGAAAGTGATTATGACCAAGAATCTTAGGAAGTTTGTAAATCACACCACCGTATAAGGAATGATGTCATAGTCCTTGTCGCAGAAGATTTCTTAAATTACTTTTACATATTAAAAGCAGATCAGGGTAACGATAATAAATCTTTGACAAGGTTTTTCGAAATTGTTGATAAGGTAGCCCTGATGGAGTAGCTTCATAGAAAAATCCAATAAGTTTAGAAATATAGAACCAATAAGAAACAGTTCGGGGAACAAACCCATATAAGTTGGGATAATTAACTCTATATACATTAAAATCACCTCTCTTGTGATAGCCTTTATTAATTATTTCTCCAATTTCAATATAGATATGTAAAGCCGGTATCAGACAAAGTAGCTGTGTTGAGTTGAAAGTTCTTTAGGGTAGATAGTACCATAGTAGAAATGCAATGATATATTTATATGTTATTAATTAGTTGTAATAATTGATTTCCGTATTAAAATGACATTAACGCAGCTGGTCATGTTTGGCAACAATTACCTGTCACCCAGACGACAGATAATAATGAATACATAAATCCATGTCCTTTCTAAGCTATACAATACTGAATACCAGGAATTCTCTGTCATATAAAAGCTTGATAATAATTCGACATTATTATGGAAACAATTACCACTAGTAACACTTTGTTCTGTATCATATAGATAAGTAATGAATACAAATAAACAGATACACTGTATGTTTATTTAGCTCTCGGAAATGCATTGCAACATATATATCAAGGCGTGCGACCCAAAAACAACACAACTACAATTAGACCAACCGTTCGTCTCGGAGAATCAAACGCAACTTCAGGTGAGTCTGTTTTTAAAAGTGTATAGTACTCCCTCTTAGAAACTCCGGAATAGGTATTCCACATTAAGCGGGGGGTTATTTTTTGTCACATTATTTTATATGTATAGTTGGTTGTTTAAGTGATAGAAAAATAGGGAAACATACATGTAATTGACGTAATCAAGCAATTTATTTTTGCAAACGTGCATTTTGACAAATATGAGTATAGTTCACGTAAATGTTAGATGCTACTTGGAGATGTTCTTAGCGTTATTTTGTTTAACCTTTTTACTTTCAACTTATATCTAAAACCATAACCCTACCTCTAATCGTAACCCTAAATATAACGTGTGGCAAAATAAATGACTGTAAACTGGGTAAAAGAACGTGTTCGAATGATTAGAGAGAGAGAGAGAGAGAGAGAGAAAGAGAGGGTGAGACGTTCTATCCGTTTTTCCACGCCAGTCCCATACGATAAAGCACATATGCATTAACATGTGTATTTTAAAATATCTAATCATCTTAACTTTCGTTTTCAGGTGGTGGAACTGGATGTAAGTTATGTACTGATAACAGCCAATGTACTGTTTCCGGAGAATACTGTTATCATTCTTCCACGTGTGCCATGAGTATATGTCAACCGCTTTAACATATATAGTGTTGGATCATTTGATTTTCTTCTGATACT
This sequence comes from Cyrtodaria siliqua, assembly GCA_037043455.1. Lineage (NCBI taxonomy): Eukaryota > Metazoa > Mollusca > Bivalvia > Adapedonta > Hiatellidae > Cyrtodaria > Cyrtodaria siliqua. Next base: position 4,179 of record JAWPHD010002694.1, read on the forward strand.
CAAATACAATACTGTGCAATGTCGATGGCTTCTGCTTCAGCTCGCATCTTGTATACGTTTAGTATAAACTCAAACAAGCGACAGGCATAGGGTTTGATGTGATTAAACGCTGGAATAGAACGAATTTGTATTCATGTTATTCAATATTTCTGTGAAGGTCTACATTTAGGTAATACTTAGAGGATCATACTATGAGGTGTGTACAAGTTAGAGAATTAGACTAGGTAACGTGTTAGCGTTGTAGCGTTATAATATGCTTGCTACTGCCAAGTGTAACTGTTAATTTTACAACATTATATGCTTCAATACCTAAAGAAGATAATCTAAAACAAAATCACGTTAAAATGTTGAAAACATATGAAATTGAGATAGGCTCAGGGTAAGTTTGCCTTCGAGGCAAATGTATTGTCTGATATGGGAATCCGGGAAGCGTAGGCGGTACGAGACTCGCTTCTTACAAATGCTTCTCTGAACTTGTGAACATCTATTGCATGAAAATGACCATCAGCTCAGTCCATGCAAAATGGCTACAATGTAATATAATATGTCCTGCAATTGAATACAAAATGGCCAACAACTGCATACACATGTCCACATTGGGCAACAATTAGATATAAAACGATCACCTAATAAATACAAAACTGCCTTCACATATCTACAAAATGATCAACAAATACACGATGGCCGCGACATGCATACAAAAGGCCAACCTTTGCATAACAAATGGCTGCCACTTAAATACAAGATGGCCGCAACATGGATACAATTGCATCCAACATTTGAATACAAAATGGCTGCCACATATATAGTGAATGGCTGACAATGTATATACAAAATAAACCACAGCCCGTATACAAATTAGTAAGCAACTGCATAAAAAATTATCGCACAGACAATACAAAATATTCACAACCTGCGAACAAAATAGCTGGGATGATAATTGAAAGCCCTGAAAATAGCAAGCAATTGAATATATGACCACAACTTATATATAAACGACAGCCCCAAGTGTATATATAATTGTATATATAAAATATATAGCAATATTAAGTATACATACTGCACGATATATGCATATGAGCATTATTGTGCTCATCATGGTATCAGAAATTCAGATCGCATGTATGATTTGTTTTCTTTGTAAACGACTTTTTACAGTTACCATAAACTTCGTAAAACCTTTGCAAAATGTTATTATCGTAACCCTGATCTTCTTTCCAAATATAAAAGTAATTTAAGGACTCTTCTGCGACAAGGACTATCACAACCTGACTGCTATGGTGATGTGATTCATAAACTACGTAAGATTCTTGGTCATGATCACTTTCATACTATCTTTGTTAAGCTTGTTAAAAAGTTTATCAAAAGAAGTTATGACCCTATCATTTTGCAACGTACTGCATGCTTGTTGGTGGACCCTTTTACAGTTCGTCACTATGCTTTCCTCTTTAATTGTACGATCACCGGACAGGCTGTGGACCCTATGATGACGCCTACCTAAAGCCCACTGGGACGGTGGCGTTTGATGTTTGTCTATGATCTTTCTTGTCGCGCCCTTATTGGTTTATTCTCTTGTTGCTCTGGCTTCTGCCAAGTCATTGAGTACCTTCACTGAGGTTTTCTAGGCTATTGCTTTTTTGTATTACATTTAACGAGCATATTTGTGTTTTACTTAAATTGCCTATTGATGCTGCCTTTTTGGTTAGAGATTAGGTCATGGCGGGGATTTCTTTATTTACACTGTCCTGTTTTAGTGGAATGACAGTAGGGTAAGTGTGAGGATTGGTGCACCCTATAACCGGTTTAAACCCCCAGTGGCCTACTTTGCCACTGACCGTTCCAAGGCGGTAGCCCTAATGTCAACCCGTTTTTGTTTGTGATGTCGTTTGCATTTAATATTACTTTGCCTTCTTGTTTGTCTGTTTACGTGTTTGTTTCTGTGTTTTGTGGTAGACTGTCCTCCTTGAATGCTACTTTCCCTGTCCGATCTTTTTATATTTCTTTTAATTATGTTAACATGGCGTTCAGATTGCATTTTTCTCCTTTTTTACACTCATAAACATCTATTTTGAAAAATGTTAACAAATTGTGATACATAATTAATAGACCTCACATATCTGTATAAAGTATGCGTACATACAGAGAAGATAGATTTGTAGTAGGTAAAGTGGAATAATACGTTACATATTATTCATATGTATTTAGTCATAAAACAAATAGTTGCGTTGTTGTGTATGTAAGTATGAAGGACGAAGTGAACTAAATTCCATTATGTTTATTTCGCTCTTCGGGGCATTTAATTTTATTAGATACTGGGACCATACGCCGTACGACATGGGGAAGCAATGAACTCCATGTCCACCGCCATATGCATGCCATCTTCGGGATGGTTAACATTTTATACTATTGATTTTATTAATATTGAGTTCTGCTCAACCCGGGGCTAGAGGGCGTGAGCGGTAGCTAGCATATTTCACTACCGCTCATGAACTGTCTCAATCAAACCGAGACTGCAATATTTCGTATGTGTCGTTTTCGGCCGTTTCCAAAGGTCCATTATCATACTTTTTTTACATGTTGCTGATTTGTTATTAATAAGAGAAAAGTAAAAATACAAATTAATATGGTAGCCATTCCAAAATGATTCAATGGTTCTTTAAAGAAGCTAACCCTCCAAATATCGGCAAAACTACGCTACAAAATCGCTTATCAAAACTTTAGCCTGATGTTCAGGTTATACATGTATAATAATGTATATATGATAATTTAAAATTTAGTTTTTTTCACGGATTCTTAAGATACCCATGATTGAATACGCTTAAAACGAATTTAATCGACGCTCCACTTTTGGGGTTTGGTTTGACTGGTTAAAGCCGTTTATATTTTGTCTATGGTGTTTGGATTCGCAAAGTAAATACATTATATGTATACCTCGTCGTCAGTAGATGTGGCTATTGTTGGCGGAATAGTTACTTTAAAGTGTTAAGAGGTTTGTCATCTCCCCACTTTGCGTCTCCATCTGTCGGTCGAAGATGAAGGAAGTGTCTTGCTTAAGAACACACCGAATATACCCAGTCATTGGTCTCCATATGTCGGACGAAGATGAAGAAAGTGTCTTGCTTAAGAACACACCAAATATACCCGGTCATTGGTCTCCATATGTCGGAGGAAGATGAAGGAAGTGTCTTGCTTAAGAACACACCGAATATACCCAGTCATTGGTCTCCATATGTCGGACGAAGATGAAGAAAGTGTCTTGCTTAAGAACACACCGAATATACCCAGTCATTGGTATCCATATGTCGGACGAAGATGAAGAAAGTGTCTTGCTTAAGAACACACCGAATATACCCAGTCATTGGTCTCCATATGTCGGACGAAGATGAAGAAAGTGTCTGACTTAAGAACACACCGAATGTATCCAGTCATTGGTCTCCATATGTCGGACGAAGATGAAGGAAATGTCTTGCTTAAGAACACACCGAATATACCCAGTCATTGGTCTCCATATGTCGGACGAAGATGAAGAAAGTGTCTTGCTTAAGAACACACCGAATATACCCGGTCATTGGTCTCCATATGTCGGACGAAGATGAAGGAAGTGTCTTGCTTAAGAACACACCGAATATACCCAGTCAGTGGTCTCCATATGTCGGACGAAGATGAAGAAAGTGTCTTGCTTAAGAACACACCGAATATACCCAGTCATTGGTCTCCATATGTCGGACGAAGATGATGGAAGTGTCTTGCTTAAGAACACACCGAATATACCCAGTCATTGGTCTCCATATGTCGGACAAAGATGAAGAAAGTGTCTTGCTTAAGAACACTCCGAATATACCCAGTCATTGGTCTCCATATGTCGGACGAAGGTGAAGGAAATGTCTTGCTTAAGAACACACCAAATATACCCAGTCATTGGTCTCCATATATCGGACGAAGATGAAGGAAGTGTCTTGCTTAAGAACACACCGAATATACCCAGTCATTGGGCTACCGCGGTTATTTATATAAAGAAAGTCATAAGTATAGTAAACATTTGCTGTGGTATTTATTGACCAAGGTTACAGATTTGATGTTTTGCGTATAATACAAATGAAAAGGAAATAACCGCTGTTTTGTGATTCACGTTGTATATTACTCGACTGATTTATTACACTGGTTAACACAATTGTTATTCATTAAAAGGATGCACGACAAACGTTAAGTTTTTATTAAGCAATACAATCGGAGTCTCGGTTTATTAATCCGGCATCATTTTACCTTTAAACCTGCTTGCATATAATTAAATTAAATTCTGAGTTTGCGTTTTTTCTTTTTATTCAACCATAGGCTTAAACTTATTGTCGGTGCAATATAATTAACTGTTAGTCATAAACACGTTGCTTTATACTATTCTAATAATTAATATTAATACTAGAACAAATGCTTTTTATGTAGATAAACTAAAAGGGCATCGTGAGTGTTTAACCCTAACCCGCTAAGCACGACTATAATAGCATTTGCGTCTATTGTAAACCCAGATGATTATCCTGCGAGTTACTTTGTCACATAAATGGAATGGTCTAAATTCAAAGAAAGAATACTCCAATATATAATATATAAATATGTAGTGGATTAAGGGTTAAAACTATCGAGATTGCCGTGTGTCCCTTTAAAGCATTTGTAAAATTATTGACAAAGCAGATGTGGCTTGTATACGTGCATAGGCTCACGAGGGCCAATTCGCATGCCACATGTCACAACTTAGTCATGTGTAATCATTAATCAAAAGTATAATAATATGCATGTAGTATTGCATTTGTTATTAATTACCATGAAAATCAATAACATAGCTTGCGTTATGTGTGTTCTTTTCATATGACGAATATGAAAAGAACTTACTATGTGTTATTTATAGATCTTATGTTGGCAAAGTCATATCTTTTTTCTTTATACGTTGTTGTTTTAATATGTTGTTGTTTTAAATCTGCAAAAAAAAACAACAGAATGTTGATTGTTTACGTTTACATAATGTTGCAACAACACTTGTTGATTGTTAAATGTTATATATATACCCATTATAGTCCGTGAAAATATGCAAACAATAGTAAAATATATAACTAAAAACTACAAAGAATAATCTTCATGTTAAAGGTGCACAACCATATTATTTAAAGTCAGCTTTTTGGGAGCAGCTTAATAAATGAAATACTTATGGAACATAACAAATACATAATTCAGCACCTGCACCTAATATATTTGAAAGGTGATGCAGTTTCCATATATAGAGGGATAATAGTAAAATATATTTGAATGAGATTAAACTAAATACATGTAATAAAGGTAATTAACTTAAATAAATATGTTATGCACAAAGATAAGAAGTAGTAAATGAAACTAAACTTAAACAAGAAAAGCTATAATACATGTATTATAGCATGGGGAATACGGGCATGTTTGAAAGGCAGTGAAAGGATGATATTATTAGCATGACATATTAGCAAGAATTTGACCGATCGATTATCAGTCGAGTGACACATCTCCAAAATTGGCGAGGTTACAAAATCTGTGTTTGCCGACTTCAGTACTATATAAATAAGACAATGAAGTTATATAATAATTGTATTCAAAGCATTATAGTTGTTTTGTCTTTTGTCTGTTGGTTTTGTCTAATTTCAAAATTCCAGTTTGGATGAATGTATTATATACAGTAATTAACAATTTTATCATAGGTACTTTTTTTAAAGCTGTGGTTATCCCATAACGAAGTTTGTTCAGCTAATTAAGTGTGTCATGTTCCCCGTTAGGACTCTAACCTGGATCTCTTTTCTCAAAAGAAAAACATGCTTCCTTACACTACAGAGATGTTCCCAACAGCACAGAGCGTACAAAGAATTAATCAGCAAACTTAAATTTAGATTAAACATATTTTACTTCAAATAATGTATATTTACATAATCCATTCTGGGCACTGGTCTTAACTCGTAAGGAAATATTAAAAGATCGGACAGGGAAAGTAGCATTCAAGGAAGACAGTCAACCACAAAACACAGAAACAAACACGCAAACAGATAAACAAGAAGGCAAAAGTAATAATAAATGCAAACGACATCACAAACACTAAAAGGGGTGACAATAGGGCTACCGCCTTGGAACGGTCAGTGGCAAAGTAGGCCACTGGGCGTTTAAACCAGTTCTAGGATGCACCAAACCTCACACTTACCCTACTGTCATCCCAATAAAACAGGACAGTGTAAATAAAGAAATCCCCGCCATGATCCAATCTCTAACCAACAAGGCAGCATCAATAGGCAATATAAGTAAAACACAAATATGCTCGTGTAAATAAAACACAAAAACAACAATAGCCTAGAAAGCCACAATGAAGGTACTCAATGACTTGACAGAAGCCAGAGCAACACAAATCATGTCCTTTGAATCTCCCAGATGAAGTTGCAGGTTATGCTTACAAATTAATTCCAACACTTCATTTAAAAACAACAACAGTGAAACCAAGCAGAGTACAAGTCCCATATATGTGTAAAATCTATCTTAAAACAATGGATACTCCTCAAACCTGCCAAATTTCATAAGACAGCCCTCAAGAAAAAGTAAATTTATTGAGAAAAAATTAACAGCAACCTTGAACTATGACCAACCGACCTGAATAACAATCCAATGCTTCCTTTCAATGAGCTGCACATTTTGATGAAGTTTTGTTAAACTCCATTAAGATAATGTGAAGTCAACAGTTACCTTGACCTTTGCATAAAGTAACTCTTTGCATAAAAGACCCGAATAACAATCGCGTGCTTAGTTCTACATGAGCCGCACCTAGTGGTGAATTCTTTGCTAAATCCCTCAAGTGAGACGAGAGTTACTTAGCGAAAAGAGGTCTAGCTTCATGGTGAAGTCTTGTTAAAATCAAGCAATGGGAACTAATTTTACCGAGCGGAAACCAATTTTTATTTTATTTATAGTGACAATGAACTTGAGGCTTGACCTTTTGACAAAACAACCTCAATAACAATCCCAAGCTTCCTTTCCATGAGCCACACCTTGTGATGAAGTTTCCTTAAAATCATACAAGGGAAAATCAATTTACTGAGTAGTAACCAATTTTACATGTACTAACAGTGACCTTGCTCTAAAATCAAATTACCTAAATAGCAATCCTGAGATTCATTTAAATGAGGTGCAGTTTGTGGTGAAGTTTCGTTAACTTAATGGGAAGGTGAATTTATTCAGCAGAAACCAATTTTTATTTGTATTAACAGTGATCTTAACCTTCGGACAAATGACCTGATTGTAAATCCATTTTGTTAAATCCGTCAAGGGAAACTAAAGGTATTGAGTGGAAACTAATTTCCTATAGCAACAATGACCTTGACTTTAAATCCACTATCTAATTATGAAGTTTTATTAAAATTCCTGTAAAAAACGCAAATTGTATTTTTTAGTAACAGTGACCTTTGGATAACCTGAATAACAATCCCATGCTTAATTCTAATGAGGTGAAGTTTTTGTTAAATCCGTCAAGGGAAACTAATGTTATTTACAGTAACAGTGACCTTAACCTTTTACCAAAATGACCTGAATAACAATCCTGAAATTTCTTTCCAAGAGACCTTGTGTTGACGTTTCGTCTGTATTAAAGGCAGAAAAAGTTCGACAAGCCACACAAAGCAACTGTTGTTACGATTTAACATTATGATCTACAATTGGTCGGTGAAGCCTTTATCGGATTACTTTATTACAATGTTTCCTGATCGGTTGATCACTCGGTTGATACAATACAGCTCACGCAAAATCTTCACTTTATTATTTCATTTCGATCGAGTGAAATCGCGTACTTATGCAGAGTTTGATGACAAACTACTTGGAATGGAAATCAGCTACATGAAAAATGACTTACGCGAAGATACTTTGCGTAGAAACTCTAGATTTGGCCATGTTGAAATTAAAGAGGTAATTGGTGCATCTAATGCTATGTTTAGGTCATTTTTGTCCATAATTATTCAGTAAGTTTAGAGAAAAATGGTAAACTTTCTATTTTTTGATGTTGGAAACTCATAAGTACAATATTTCCTGGTTATTTTCTTGCGCCACAATGCATTTTATACGACTTCACGGTGATCGAGCATATTCATTAGAGTGGAAATGCTGCATATATTTAATATTACTTTAATTAATTGTTTTTTGAACAATTTGAACTGAGTTTTGCGGTGCCCCAAAACATGAAAGATTACATAGCACCTAACAGGAATGAACATGCAAGGCTCATTCTCTATAATTTTATACATCAAAATAAACAAATGTGGAAAATGGGCCTAGAAGAGTATAACCTAAGAACCGTAGAGTTGTTATGAATTCTATAGTAGACACTTCATTTACAATGAAGCAACGTTTCCATACGCGGTGTCATGATAAAGAACTTGAATGAGCATGATAAAAAATGCCAAAATGAACATGACTTGGGGGTTTGGGGTTTGAAGGGATGCCCTATTTTGCAGTGGTTGTATTCTACCCCAGCAACCACACAGGGTGATAGTTATTTGTAATCAGTTACTTTACTGTTAGTCTAAGTTCACTAGTCTGTATTTTCATATAAATATATCAATGGTATCTATGGTAAGAAATAATGAAAAAACTAGAAATCTGTTTATGGGACACGGATGCCCCCACTGAAAACAATCAGTGTAAAACGTAAAATTTGATGAAAAGGGGCCATAACTCTGGTAATACTGGGTCGATTTTGACGTCGAATATGTATGCACATTTTAATATTATAGGTAAGCATCCTGTAAAGTTTGAAAAGAATTGGAGATAGACAACAGATATTTTAACGTACAATTTGATGAAAAAGGGCCATAACTCCAATAATATTGCGTCTAAACGACATGCACATCTAGACATCTTAGTTTCGAAGCAATCGGTTGAAAAGTGTGGGAGGAGATAGACATGCAAGATATTTTCACATAAAATTTGACAAAAAAGGGGCCATTTCTACGGTAGTGCTGGGTCGATTTTGACGCCGAAATGACATTCACATCTTGGCATCATAGGTAAGCATCCTGTAAAGTTTCGAAGCAATCGGTTGAAACGTGTGGGATGAGATAGACTCATGAACTTTTCGGGACGGAAGGACGGACGGACATGGGTAACGCTATATGCCCCTCGAATATAGTAAATATTGAAATTCCGGCCAACCGGAAATTTGGTAGGATCAACTAGACATCAAGAGCAACATTTCTGTTAAGTTTCAAAAAAATCCTTTAAGTACTTTCAGAGGAGTAGTCTCTACAAGTTTTTACTATATAACTTTATGTAAAACAATGATGGTCATGTTTAATGACGAATCAAAATGATTTTCGACAAGGACCAACATCATGTCATGCTGATACTTTTAGAAAAAGTCCCCATATCAATATCACTTATAGTTTTCAAAAAGTAGGTGCTACAAACTTGTTTTTTTTAAATCTATTTTTAGCCATGACGACCATCTTGAAATTCCGGCCGACCTGAAATTATGCTAGGATCAACTAGACATCAAGTGCAACATTCCTGTGAAGTTTCATGAAAATCTGACAAATAGTTTCAGAGAAGTAGTCGCTACAAATATTTACTATATACCTCTTGTAAAAAAAAATGACCGCTGACAGCCATGTTTAACGTCAAATCAAAATTATTTCCAAAAAGGATCCGTCACAAACATCATGTCATGCTGATTATTTCAAAAAAGTTCCATATTAGTATCACTTATAGTTTTCAAGAAGTAGTTGCTACAAATTTGTATTTTTTAAATCTATTTTTATCCATGTCGGCCAATTTGAATTTCCGACCGACCTGACATTTTGCTAGGATCAACTAGACATCAAGAGCAACATTCCTGTGACGCTCTATGAAAATCTGTCAAGTAGTTTCACAGAAGTAGTCGCTACAAATGTTTATTATTTAACTATATAAACAGATATGGCTGCTGGCAGCCATGTTCATGTTGAATCAAAATGATTTTCGACAATGACCAATATCATGTCATTTTGATCATTTTGGAGAAAGTCCCATATCAATATCACTTATAGTTTACGGGAAGTAGTCGCTACAAATTTGTTTTTGTTTTAAATCTACTTTTAACAGGGCGGCCAGTGTAGTCTCTACACTATTTTATTAAATTATTAACAAAGATGGCCGCTGGGCGCCATGTCGACAAGATCCAACATCATGTCAGGTTGATCATTTTAGATAAAGGCCCATATCAATATCACTTATGGTTTTCAAGAAGTAAACGCTACAAACTGTTGTTTTTTTTAAATCTATTTTTAGCTTTGGCGGCCAACTTGGATTTTTTCATCAACGTGAATTTTTGCTAGGATAAACTAGACATCATGTGCTACATTCCTGTAAAGTTTCATGAGAATTCATCCAGTAGTTTCAGAGGCGTAGTCGCTACAAAAAAAGGGACGGATGGACGGACACCTCACCACTAAAGCTCTGCTGATTTTTGATCAGTAGAGCTAAAAACAAACAAAAAAACTTGTGATTTACTGCATTAGACGTCTGAAAATCAAATATGGATCTGTTTCACAATTTACTAGAACATGGAAACGCAAGAGGTAGCAAGTTTGTATACCTATTTAACAGAGCATACCTTTTAAATCAGTTGTTTTAATTAACGGCTGTATTCATCGGATTTAATGCAAAAGTGACGGTAACGTATTATACAAAAAGTCACGAAGTGTATATCATCTCTCTAGATTGGAAATAAATCGTCGGTTGTTTACAAAGTCAGATGAGGGATAGTGCATTTTCAAAGTTGTGCAAGACTATTTATTGCCCTCGAGTCGGACTGTAAAGGTAACTTATGAAATCAATTGATACACAACTAGAAGGATGTTCCACAGAACACTTGGGTCACTTGCCTTCTGCTTATTTCAGCATGTACATATCTAACTATAAAAAGAGGCATAACTCTGTCTAAATGAGTCAGTAAGCTATAGGTAATGTTTAACACATTTCTTGAGGTAAGATGAAGATGTGTGTGAAGTATTATAAACATAGGCCAAACACTTTTGAAGTTATTATGGCCAAGGTAAGGTTGCAGATTAAACTATGATGGACGATGGCGACGACGATGGACAAAGTGATCGCTAAGTGTCTGTCGTGGTACGCAGGCAATACAAAAAATGATTAAGAAATCATTGGATCGTCTATTCTGAGGCAAGTTACACAGACATTTAGGGGTATATTTCTGATTTAGAGATGATGGAATCTATAATAGGTAAAACATAGTGCATATTTTCTGATGTTATTAAAAAAAGTAATACTTTATTTTAGAACTCCAGATAAGCAATTTTTGAGATAATTAAAATTTAGGAAATCAGCACGGAGAAAAGAATTGGGAGTGAAAAATAGCATTGAAAATTAACAATGCTAGTTTAAGAAAGTCATATTTTCAAGTAAAAAGCAAACACATTATAACATTTACTCTTTAAATAATCTGGATCAGCACTGCAGATTTATTTAGGAGGCAAAATACCCTTTGACATGGAAGTTTGTCTGGAGCTCTGTAATAACAATAACAACAGTCTTCACGAAAAACATTTTGACCTACTAGCCCATCGGACATGTGACTAACAAACATTTACTAGCCGAACACATTTCTACTAACCCAATTTTTTTAAGTGAGTGTTATTTTTAGACAAATATGTATATTGTCACAGAAAGTTACATTTTCTATAGAATAATAACACAAATAAATAAATAAAATAAAGAGCTTGATTGTTTTGACACTTTATTCAAAGTCATTGGGTGTGAAAATTACGGGTTCTGTTTGTTTTATAAGTTGTTTTTTTAGTCACTAACGTCAGCATTACTTTTTTTAGCCGGGTTACGCTCTTTCGAAATAATGAAGAAAGCTCATCGTAGGTTACAAAATAGACCCGAAATGATCTTCAGTTCATTATCGGTCGGGTTGGCATCGCGGTATTGATTCGTACTAAATATTGCTCTTTCGTCCCCAACGTCGTTCGAAAACAGCAAATAAAATTGAAAACCAGTCTGTCCTATTTTTTTACTAAAATCATAAAATGCTATATTACCACAACACCTACAAACACTTAAATGCCGTACTTACAATTCGCCCAAAAAACATTCTCGCCAACAATTCGCCGTACTAGAAAATTACCCATAATATTGTAAGTTGTGCAATGACCGGACAGATTGTAGTCCCTATGACGACGTCTACCTAAATCCTTATAGGACGGTAGAGTTTGATGTTTGTCTTTAATCTTGTCTTGTCGTACCCTTAACGGTGTGTTCTCTTGTTGCTCTGACCTGCCAGGTCATTGATTACTGTAAACAAGGTATTGCTTTCAAAGATGTAACAAAGTTTTGTGTTCCGTATATCAATATATATTTGTTCCGTATATCGACAGTGCGTTTGTTGTTGTACATTCTTTTTGATATTATTAAAGTGCTGGGTAATCCCAGGAACGTGTATTAAACGTTCCTGGTAGTCCATAATTGTATTTTAACTAAATAATAATAACGTTTTCCAAATTTAATATCGTTTTATTACAGTACTCATGCAGGTAACACTTCCAAGTAAATGTAAAGTAAAACGAAGTCCTTGAATTACAGTATTTCTTAGTAATGATATGAGACGGCCGATGGACAGCAAGTCCGAGGGTATCTCTTAAAAACAACTGGACTCTCTCATGACTGACTGTAGACTTTTCCTCGAGACTCACTTATCTTCTGATTTTATACGAGAAATACGAATCCATTTGTTGCCGTTATGGAAACATAAATACTAAGAACATAAATAAAAAATGTCCGTTAATGTGTATTGACAACACAATTGTTTGTAACAACAACGTACAAGTTGTGAAATCATGTCACCACAACCGTTTATAATCGTGACAATCTCCTTAACATACACAATATCATGGTAATTAACTAATACTGACAGCTGCATACTGTCAGGCAATTATTTACCATAAACGAGTCAGTGAACTACTAACAAAGTGATATCGAGATAGCTGATAAAAGAGTATGTAAGGTGTGAACGACATTCTGTAGTACTTAGTTTGTGGCTTACTAGGATTTTGCTTTTTTGTATTATATAAATACATGATCTTTTATGTGTCTTACTTATATAGCCTTAACGCTGCCTTGTTTGTTAGAGAATATAACCTGGCAGGTATATCTTTATTTACACTGTCCCGTTTATTGGGATGACACAAACTATTGTAATATTAGCGAGCCTTATGTGCTATCATCCCTTTGAATGTAAATTATTTATTATTAATCTTATCTTTATACAGTGGAATAAACGAATAGTATACTATTTTCAAAATCAGTGATACCACATTTTAAAACTAAATTGAAACTGGAAAGTGCATGACCATATCTTCTGTGATATAGCAATAATAAAGCTGTTATTGATAATGTGATAACTGATAGAATTTCTGTGATAATTGATAATAGTCAATAGTCAGATTCTTAATTATATAATACGCTGATCTGCAAATTATTTTCCCATCTTATCAATTGTTTGTTACAACTTGTATATGGATGTTTTACCTGAATAAAATTGAATAAGTAAACGATCAACGAGGATGTTCTGAAATCATATATCTAGTTATTAATCTGTTAAATTGGGTTGAGCAGAACTCATGTAAAAATGCCAATAGTAATAAATCTGAAACATCCCGAAGATGGTGTACATATGACGGTGAACTTCAACTAAAAACCATCTTTTTGTTTGAAGACTTCAATAATTTTACAAATTTGAACGTGATTGGTCTGTTTGTGTAGTATTTAGAAATGTATTTTGTTACTGATGTTAGAGTAAGTATTACAAATCAAAATAAAATTGTACTCGTCTTTAATATCGTTTGTGTTACACATTTGGCGTACTCTTTCGTTTCTCCCTTTTCGTTCTCTCCAGTATCGTCCTGTTTCTATTCTTAAACAATGAGCGGATAATCTTATTTGTGTTATAACACTCTTTAATTGTTTGGAGTATAGTATAATGTATCTAGATATGTTTCAAAATCAAAATTTCCTTTCATATAGCGTTAACATTGTATTGCCTTCTATATCAGATCTCCATTGTTAAATGAAATTATCTATTAATATGTGTTTAAATATTTAAGGGGAAACAGTTTAAAACTAACACTCATGGGATTATCCCAGATAAGCGTTATTGTTTAGAATTAAAATAAGTATAAAGGTCGAACAGCAGCTTTCACAGAACACAGCAAACCTAAAACACGCAAAATGGCAATGTAAAGCCATATGGTGTCACAAACACAAAAAAAGGTTGACAATAGGGCTACATCATTGGAAAGGTCAGTGGCCAAACCTTAAAGCAGTTACCAATTCTTCGCGCCCGTATTGCACCCTTATAAATTACTTTGAATATAATGATTTTTGTAGACAATAGATTTGATCATTCATACATATAAGGAGGTATAAAGGGTAACGACAGAGCTACCACCATTACGTGTGGTTAGTTTAACACCTAGCATAATTTTACAAAATGTTAACTTTATTCTCTCAATATCTTTTGATTTTGTATTCTTCCATAGTTTTCTTCCATAATTTAATACTGATGCCACAAAGGCATCAAAAAGCTGAAAAGATAATTTTGGTTTAGATTCATTGTTTTTTATATTAACCAAGAGCATATTCATTGCTTTTAAGGCATTTCTACACATTGTTGATTTAACGAAAAAGAGCCAATATAATTAAGAACCACACCTAAGTAATTAAAATCATCGACGACATCTAAGAAACTTCTATTATAATACCAACTTTCAAATTCTTTAATTCAACCCTTGTAAGAAAGACAAGTATTTCTGTATTTTCAGTATTAATTTCAAGACCCAAGGATTCACAGTATTTATAGATTCAATTTAAGAGATAACCATGCTAAGGTTTTCAATCTTTGACGGTATGTGAGTAGTTTACGGTCCAAGAATTTCGTTCAAGTTTGAGTGCACAGTATCAGAATTGTTAGCTTTGTTCAGTTGAAGTTCCTTAGGATAGATATTACTAACCACAGTAGAAAATAAATGATTGCCAATGTTCAGTATGTCATCCAAATACCCTTAAGGATACCAACAATTTCTTTATAAATGGTAGTTCCATAACCTGACGAAAATATTATCTAATAGAAAAATGAGTGCTTCACAAACTTCTTGGCAAGTCCACATAGTGTAATTGTCTAAACTTCCGTTAGTAAAAACGCTTTGATATTATTACTGGCCAACAATGTAGTTTTTTTCTCTAGCGAAAGTTTTTTTTGAATAAGAACAATAAGCTTGTCATTGATAAGGTGATATGGTAAGGTTGTATATAGTGTAGTTACGGAGTTTTATATAATTTAGGAATCCACTACATCGTTGACAGTTTGTTTTGCGTTTCGTCTACCCCAGCCTTGAAAGTAGTGCACTGAGTGATATGTGTGAAAGCAACATCATCCTCAGTAGATTGAACTGGAGTATACGAATTAGTGCTACCGAGTTCCAGAGATAAAACACTGACATAAAGTCGGAGTCAAATTATAATTACATTATTAGCTGCTTTATCAGCAGGAACTATAAACAAATTTATCATGAAATTCTTGAATTCCCGATTTTAAATTACGATACGAAAACCTAGGTCTCGGAGGAAATAAAGAGGGGTTAACATTCGTGTATCTTTAAAAAAAAAAATTATTATTTTTACCAAGTAGTAGGAGAGTTTTGGTCTGCATATTCTCGACGATACCATTTTATACTAAAATCTTGCGGGTTGGAATTCCACTGGGACCTCGACTTGAAAGTGAGGAAATGTCGATTCTTACGGATGTTACGGAGGTGAACAGTACCGGTTCTACACAGGAAAAGTGGGTGGTCTGCCTCCACCACAAAAATCGACCGTCATATATAACCTTGCATGTGCTGAAAATGACGTAAAACACATACAAACAAAAACAAAATCAATGGATTGGGCGATCTGAGCACGACATGCATTAAAATCAATAATTGAAGGTAATCTTTACCTAGGACCTTTAGAAAACTGATGCCGAATACGTCTATCTACTTTATAAAAATCACCAGTAATGACATGACCTGCTGAAGCACAGCAAAATGTTGATTAATTTGAAACGGTTTGAAAGCGATTAAACCAAGAAGTTTACGATGTTTGTTAATCACGTCACAATAGGATGTAGGTTGTTACAGTCTTTGTCGCTGCAGAGTTCTTAAATTAGTTTTATATTTTAAAAGCACACCAGGTTCCCGATAATACAATATTGCAAACAAAGCTACCAAAAACCAAACAACAGACATCCATTTGTCAGGTTTTGCTAAAGACTGCCAGAAACTAGACATTGTGGAATTACTTGAAGCTGATTACTCTTGCAGTACCCAAGGTGTGGTAACGGGGATTTTTCCTATTTCTCGGCAGTGGTATTTGTCTTGGTATTTGCATTTGTGTATATGTTGATCGGTGATTGTTCATATAGGATGCATGTTGTCTTCATACGCATACTATCTTTGGGATGGCTCAAAGTGTCGTACTATTGATATTTTAGATATTGAGTTCTGCTCAACCCGGGGCTAGAGGGCGGGAATGGAAGCTTAAAATGTTCACCACCGTTCATGAACAATCAAATCAAATCTAAATCAAACCGATATTGCAATATTTGTTTTTATATTTATCTTGTTCGATGATTCCAATCTTTCATGCTCTTTTCATTGTTCCAAAATTGAAAATAACACCTTTTTTCACGGATGGCTTTGTGCACCCGGCCGTTTTACCACTGTGACCGTTCCAATGCGGTAAATATAGATATAACAAGAAATATCACTGTAAATGATAAATGCCTCCGAAGTGTCCTTTGACCTCTAAGTATGACCTTGACCTTGGAGCCATGGACCTGGAGTTTGTGCACGACACGTCATTTGGTACTGGTGAGCACTTGTGCCAAGTTATTTGGAAATCCGTCCAGGCATGCAAAAGTAATTGACCGGACACGATTTGACATTTGACCTCTAAGTGTGACTTTGACCTTGGGACACAGACCTGGATTTTTTGCGCGACACATTATCTTGTTGTGGTGAGCAATTGTGCCCAGTTATTTGAAAATCCGTCCATGAAAGCCAGAGTTATTGACCGGACACAATTTGACTTTTGACCTCCAAGTGGGACCTTGACCTTGAAGACATGGGTTTTGCGAGCGACACATCGTCATGTTATGGTGATCACTTGTGCCAAGTTATTTAAAAGTCCCTGCAGGGGTTGTGACGTTACGGTCCGGACACGAAATTTCGTATCTGTTTTTGACCTATGGACTGCAAGTGTGACCTTGACCTTTGAGGTACGGACATGAGTTTTGTGCGCGACACATCATCTTGTTATGGTGATCACTTACGCCAAGTAATTTAAAAATCCCTGCAGGAGTTGTGACGTTACGGTCCGGACACGAAAATGCGTACCTGTTTTTGACCTATGAGCTGCAAGTGAGACTTTGACCTTTGAGGTACGGACCTGGATATCACGCGCGACACATCGTCTTGTTATGGTGATCACTTGTGCCAAGTTATTTAAAAATCCCTGTAGGGGTTGTGACGTTACTGTCCGGACACGAAATTGCATACCTTGACCTTTGAGGTACGGACCTGGGTATTGCACGCGACACATAGTTTTGTTATATTGATTACTTGTAGCAAGTTAATTAACAATCCATGCAGGGGTTTTGAAGGTACAGTCCGGACACGAACTGCGGAATGACGGACGGAGTCCGGTCAGAAGGACAGAAGGAAGACAGACAGAAGGACGGTGCGATTACTATATGCCCCCGAAAGTTTTCGTGGGCATAAACATCGAACAGGAAAAGCAGCATTCAAGGACGACACAAACACACACAGAAACAAAGGACAGATTTAAAGATGAATAAAAGGCAAAATAAGACATCACAAACACAAAAGGGTTGACAATAAGCCTTGGAACGGTCAGTGACAAAAAAGGCCGCTGGGGTTTAAACCAGGATCTAGGGTGCACACCCTATTATTAACTCTTTGTTTTTGTGATGTCACATGCCTTGCTTCTTATTAACATTGTAATTGCTGTTGATTTTAATGCGCATTTTTAGTTGACTGTGTACTGTAAAAGCTACATTTTCACGGAATACTGAGGCACACCTCCCTCAGGCGGTTTTTACATAAATAGAATGGCAGTATCTTTATAATTTTCTTTTAACACATGTTCAACTATACTTCGTAAACAAACAACGAGTTACGAGTCTTTTTGCGTGTTTTTGGGTTTACCGTGTTCTGTGAAAGCTGCATGTCCTGTTCATCTTTTATACTTACTTTTATAAATCGTTTTATGACATTTTAATTACATCAATTATAAACATGTTCGTAAAGTTTAGGTCTATAAAAATCCATCTTCTGTTTGTACGAATACACTTATATACGTGTGTGTGAGTAGTTATTTAATGTCTTTATTGTCAACAGGTAACACTGTCCGAGGTGTACTATGTGACTCGATTACGAAGGCCTAAGGCCCTAGGCTTAGTGCAATTATTCACATAACTTTTTATTCCGTTCACCGAAGGCAAACAAATTTATATATTGAACGGGTTAGCTATTGAACCGGTCGAAAGAGTCAAAAGAGAAAGTGTGCAAAACTATTGTTTTGCAAATGTTCAAGACGTTGTTATAACTTTAGACACAAAATGGTTTTAAAATATAAACAATGTATTTTATAAAGTAGTCATACCTTTGTATGAACAATGTCAAAATGCATGGAGCTGCATGGGAAAACACAAGCTAACAGCCCTCTTGTTAATTGCTGGTTAACTGGAATTACTCACGAAAGCCAGTCAAACGTTTAACTTGTTTTTAAACATAACACATTATTGATGGAAAGGACTAGGTATGATAATGAGCAAATTTGGCCCCCAATATTGAAAGTTTTAATGCACAAGTTTTGAATTTCTAGTTTAGCTACAAATAAACTGAATAATTATTAAAACTCATTACAAGTACGTTTGAAGGCTCTAAATGAGTTTAAGAGCCTCACAAACAAGGTATTTCTGTTCAAAAAATGAAATTGTTGTTCATTTTCAGCAGTTTTTAGTCAGTAATACAGAGCGCACCATCGAGCACAGCTGATTTTTTTTGAAACATTTTTGAGACCCCGTTATTTCTTCTAGATAAATAAAATAAATAAAAATATTTTTTTGAAGATAGAATATGATCAATTTACTTCAACATGCGCATCAAATTATATGTGTATATTCGTTTTTGTATTTTGAATATATTGGGGGCCAAAATACCCCTTCTCATACCTTGTCCTTTTACCGCAATGTTATATTCGCATTCATGTTGATTATGCAGAGTTGTATATTATAGGTTATTGCATTTGTATGGCTAAATATTACTTGGAACGAGTTGTTTTGGCAAAGGACGACGAGCTTGCGCCAAAGCAACGAGTTCCAAGTAATATTTAGCCATACAAATTCAATAACCTTTTTATTGTATACTTTCGTATTGTTTTTGATTAATGTTAATTGTATGACTATTACTTTTCATTGTATTTGTGTTATTTTTATAGCTTTTGATGGAATTCCTATCTTGCCATTCAGTTTCATTTTGTGTGGATGATTATTTTGCGCGAAAACGACGTCGACGTCGGATGACGTCATTAAAAACATCAAGCGATTTTCGGAAGTTTGTTTACCATTCGATAACGTTAAAAACAGTGGGTGAGTGACCATTTGAATTATTTTATCAATTTTTGCCATATTCCGTTATTTTTATTTGAAAGTAGTTCCTTATTTCTATTTCGCGGCTCTTAGCAAGCACGAGCAAAAGGTTGTAAAAAAACACGTATTTTTGTGTTGACACTATAGGAAGGATTCCGTTATTTTTATTTGAAAGTAGTTCCTTATTTCTATTTCGCGGCTCTTAGCAAGCACGAGCAAAAGTTCCTGTGCAATATCAATGCGTGCAATATCGTAGAATATTGCACGCTTAGCTCAATGCAAACTAAACGGGACAATATGAAAGTATACAATAAAAGACATTACGTGGTCCCGCCTTAATTCCATTAGGCGAAGGGAAAGCTTGTATAAGCAGGATTTTATAACGGACAATAAAACACGTTTAAAAACATTTTTCTACTGAAAAAATCTGATAACCTGTTTAAAATTACCTATTACATGTTTTAATTTTACTATATGCAAACTTTTTAAGCCGAAATTAAGGTTTTATTTCATACCCGAGCCAACGCCTTTTTTGCTTCTTGGAGAAGGGATTGGATGGGGTATGCAAGTTAATACTCGGACCACGTAATGTATCACATGATAATATGTAAAATAATAAGCACTAACGTTACTAAAATTTGAAGTTTATAGTATCATAACACTGTTCAAATATATTTGGCGCAAATCCTGCAATCCTATTGGTTGACGTACAAACATTTGTGACTATAAATAGTGCATAACGCAAATCCAGTCATGTGACGTTAAAGGGTAAAAAACGTGACGTAATTTAGTTTCATTTGAAAACGTTTGTGAGAAAACTGTCACAAACACTAAAATACGTTAGAAATTTAACCAGTACTGACAATTTGACTTTTGCAACAGTATAATTATGTCGTTTAACGATATAGTATTACCCTCGCAAAATTCTAAATTTTAATACCGTTAACCCTTTTGTAAGAATTGCATTAAAACAGTGAATTAACCAGGAATACGCAGTGAAGCAAATATATAGACATAAACAAGAAATGATATGGCAATAATTGCTAGATCACAGTTCCCGATTGTTATTGGTATGTATATAATTCTGTATGTTTGTTCTTTCTGGCTTGACTTTTTTCAACTGGATATTCGATTCCTGGTATGAATACTAAATACATATTTTATTGTTAAATGCTATAAATAAATAAAAACAAAATAATGAAGATGTGTGACTTATGTTCTCAAGAAATCACGCAAGTTGAATTATACTAATATAATAAATAATATTATATAATACGAAAGTTTGTTTTAACAAAATTGTTATTGTAGAGATGTTATTAATAGCGTTATCAGTAGTTATCATCAATTCACATATATATACTGAGCTATGCATGCGAGTCATTACGTGAAGTACTCAATAATCAAAATAAGTAATAAATACTAAAATCATATATATTCAATGCAAAGAAATACACTTAACACATTTCAAAAGAATACTACACTGAAAATGTAAGATTTTGGGAAATACTTTTCCGCTCATTGGCAAATGGGTAGTTCGTTCTTATTTAATTTTTTTTTAGAAAAGGTGATTCAAAATGAATATCGAGATGAAAATACAAAACATTATATATTCACGCTGTATGTGGATTTAAACGCAATGTAAAACAATGGTTACAACAATGAAAAAGCAGTACGTATATGAATGAGATCTGAATCCTATTTAGAGTAAGAGCGTCGTTTTAGTTTCGGTTTCATTTTTGAACATTAGTGTCCTCCTCATTCACAAAATTGGCGGCACTGAAAAGCCACCTTGTCCAGCCCTCTAACTCGTACGACTCTCAATTACAAGCCACTTAGTCTGACCTTCTTACTCTTATGACTCCTTAAAGTTACATACGAATCAGCATGGGAGCCTTATTACATCAAGCTTTTACTAGAAAAGGCTTAGGCTGTTTCAGTCCCAATGAAAAATGCTAATAGGTGTGACTTGTTTGAGTTTGAAAAAAAACGAACATGTACATATACACTGAAGGAATCCAATTAGAACTTATAATATTGCAAGGCTACTGTATTAAGGTATTTCATGTCCTGTGACAACGCTTCTGAATAAGAATAATAAATATATCAAAATATTGCACTGTGGTTTAATAAAACTTAATATTAAAGAGGTTGGCATATACGCGTGGCACACCTGGGAGAATGGTAACAGTATTCCCTGGTGACAGTACATTGGCTGTTCTCAGTACATTTCTTACATCCGGTTACCGCAACTGAAAACGGAAGTTAACAAGATTAGACATAATGAAACACGAAAGTCAATGCATATATACTTTTTTAAAGTTGTTTAAAGTTTCGACACTCTTAAAGCTGCACATTCATCGTTTTAATCGCTGGTTTGTTTGTGGGTTTGTTTGTGGAAAACATGCAATTTACTTTGCGTTCTAACACCACGAAGGAGTCCAAATGGATACAATACGACAATACGATACCATTAAATATATAACATTATACCGAGGGCTTAGTTTGACATTAGTGTATCTTGTTCTTTATTTATATATAGTTTGAATATTTTTTCACTCAACCCTCGATATGAGATGCAGGTTAGTGTTACTGTGACATCGTTTATAATACACCCCACATTTGAATCGCAAACAAGACTCACGCTAGGATAGACTGGTTCTTCTTTTTCAGTTTTATAGTTTGTTAATGTGTGTTTAGATTTCTAAGAAAGAACCTGTCGAACCTTACTTTATCGCTATACTCATATTGGATGGTATCTGTCTTCCTCAAATGAAGCATATAGTGTAAGGTGTGTCTAATTAAGTGTGAATTTAACCTTTTTCAATTACACTAAAGTTCCCTGGCCACGTTTTGTTTCATGAACATGTTTATGTTTATTTAAATCGAAATCAATATACAACAATATATATTTACAATTCACACATTGAAATATCTGTGTAAAACGAGAACAAGATTTTATTTGATGACGTATAAAACTTTGAACAGGTAAATTAATCCACAGGTTAATATATTTATCTATTATCCGGCAATAGTTATGCAGCTATACAGTTCAGATTTACCTCATTTCTCAGTGCAGTCACGCAGTAGTAAAATTAGTATCTACGTCATGCAAATAATACTTACTTTTTCATACAACTTTGTAGCTGTTTTAAATATATGTTTCTCTCCGGGACTATCAAGAAATTTGTTAATTAAGCCATTATAATATATGAACTATGTTTAGCAATTAACCCAAAATCACGTTGGACGTGAACTATTGTTTTAATTTTAGTCTGTGTAACTACTTAAAGAAATTGGGATTATATATGATGCTCTTTTAAATATTTTATAATTCGTAACACAATGTTTGTTTTGTTTGTATGGTGCTTTACGTCATGTTCAACACATGTAAGGTTATATATGACGGTCGATGTTTTGTAGTGGAGGCAAACCACCCACCTTTCCTGGGTAGAAACAGTACTGTACGCCTCCCGTCATCCGTAAGAATCGACACAACCTCGCTTACAAGTCGAGCTCCCAGTGGGATTCGAACCCGCAGCGGATGACACAATGCAACTATCAGAGATATTTTCCATTAAGTTAAACCAGCACTTTCATATAAAGAAACAGATAAGTACTATATATCAAGAAAATGGTAACACACTGTTATCCGATGAGATTTACCATGTTATTTAACATTGGACGTATTTATCAAGAAACTTAAGTGGAAAATACTACTCAAGTCAAAATTTAAGAGTTTTACATATTTTTAAATATCTTTATTGACCTCTCAGGGTCACCACAAACCATCTATTTTAAAATACATATTTAGCCGTAGGTTTTATTTATCGATAAATATAGATATAAAAATCGAACAGAAAAAACAGCATTCAAGGACGACAGTCAACCACAAACACACACAGAAAAACAAAGAACAAGTTTAAAGATGAATAAAATGCCAAATAAGACATCACAAACACAAAAAGGTTGACAATAGGGCTACCGCATTGGAACTGTCAGTGGCAGAAAAGGCCACTGGGGGTTTAAACCAGGTTCTAGGGTGCACCAAACCCTCACACTTACTCTACCGTCATCCCAATAAAACGGGACAGTGTAAACAAAGAAATCCCCGCCATGAACTGTTCTCTAACCAACAAGGCAGCATTAATAGGCAATATAAGTAAAACACAAAGATGCTCGTGTATATATAAATACAAAAAATCAATAGCATAGAAAGCCACAAAGAAGGTACTCAATGACTTGGCAGAAGCCAGAGCAGCAAGAGAATAAACCATTGAGGGCACGACAAGACAAGACAAGACAAGACAAGACAAGACTGCAGGCAACCATCAAACGTAACGTAACCTTATTAGCAACATTAAAAAAACGTCCCAGCTATTTAAACTTACTTTACAGAGTAAATGAATGAATGAATGTATAACAGGGTAATTAACGCACTCGATTTATTACGAAACTATAGAGATGTTAAAGAAACTATTACCAGGAGTAGTTGTGTCACGTCTTTCAGGAGGTCGATTGGTAGGATTCTGTGTCACTATAATATTAGTGTCCTTCGGGGTGGCTCTGCTTCCGGGATTGGTGACTATCTCGCCAGGGACAGGCGTCGTGTTTTCAGGACCGGGTATATTACTAACAGAATTCTTGGATTCAATTATCTTTTGCAAACCGAATTCGAGTGCTGAAAAATCGTATATGTCTAAATTTATTATCACTTAGATCAGATGCCACAGGCCATTGAATTGGCATACAGCTGCTACAGGACAGAGAATTGTCATGAAGCTGCTACAGGACAAGGAATTGTAATCATGCTGCTACAGGACAAAGAATTGTAACCATGCTGCTACAGAACAAGGAATTGTAATCATGCTGCTACAGAACAAGGAATTGTAATCATGCTGCTACAGAACAAGGAATTGTAATCATGCTGCTACAGGACAAGGAATTGTAATCATGCTGCTACAGAACAAGGAATTGTAATCATGCTGCTACATGACAAGGAATTGTAATCATGCTGCTACAGAACAAGGAATTGTAATCATGCTGCTACAGGACAAGGAATTGTAATCATGCTGCTACAGGACAAGGAATTGTCATAAAGCTGCTACAGGACAAAGAATGGACATGCAGCTGCTACAGGACAGAGTATTGTCATTAAACTGCTACAGGACAGAGAATTGTAATCATGCTGCTACAGGACAAGGAATTGTAATCATGCTGCAACAGGACAAGGAATTGTAACCATGCTGCTACAGAACAAGGAATTGTAATCATGCTGCTACAGAACAAGGAATTGTAATCATGCTGATACAGAACAAGGAATTGTAATCATGCTGCTACAGGACAAATAATTGTAATCATGCTGCTACATGACAAGGAATTGTAATCATGCTGCTACAGGACAAGGAATTGTAATCATGCTGCTACAGGACAAGGAATTGTCATAAAGCTGCTTCAAGACAAAGAATGGACATACAGCTGCTACAGGACAGAGTATTGTCATAAAACTGCTACAGGACAGAGAATTGTAATCATGCTGCTACAGAACAAGGAATTGTAATCATGCTGTTACAGAACAAGGAATTGTAATCATGCTGCTACATAACAAAACACAATATAATAAGGTACTCAATGACTTGGCAGAATCCAGAGCAACAAGAGAATAAACCATTGAGGACACGACCACGACAAGACAAGACTGCAGGCAACCAGCAACATCATTGAGGGCACAACCACGACAAGACAAGACTGCAGGCAACCATCAACACCATTGAGGGCACGACCACGACCACGACAAGACAAGACTGCAGGCAACCATCAAACGTAACGTAACCTTATTAGCAACATTAAAAAAACGTCCCAGCTATTTAAACTTACTTTACAGAGTAAATGAATGAATGAATGTATAACAGGGTAATTAACGCAATCGATATAGAGATGTTAAAGAAACTATTACCAGGAGTAGTTGTGTCACGTCTTTCAGGAGTTCGAGTGGTAGGATTCTGTGTCACTATAATATTAGTGTCCTTCGGGGTGGCTCTGCTTTCGGGATTGATGACTATCTCGCCAGGGCCAGGCGTCGTGTTTTCAGAACCGGGTATATTACTAACTGAATTCTTGGATTCAATTATCTTTTGCAAAGCGAATTCGAGTGCTGAAAAATCACATATGTATTAATTCATTATTACTTAGAGCAGATGCCACAGGACATTGAATTGGCATAAGGCTGCTACAGGACAGGGCATTTTAATCATGCTGCTACAGAACAAGGAATTGTAATCATGCTGCTACAGGACAAGGAATTGTAATCTTGCTGCTACAGGACAAGGAATGGTAATCACGCTGCTACATGACAAGGAATTGTAATCATGCTGCTACAGGACAAGGAATTGTAATAATGCTGCTGCAGGACAAGGAATTGTAATCATGCTGCTAAATGACAAAGAATTGTAATCATGCTGTTACAGAACAAGGAAAACTTCATTAAACTGCTACATGACATATAATTGTCCAAAAGCTGACACAGAATAGATAATTTTCATCAAGATCTTAAATGATAGTCGTGTCATCAAGCTGTTACAGGACAGAGAAGTGTCACCAAGCTGATACAGGACAGAGAAGTGTCACCAAGCTGATACAGGACAGAGAAGTGTCACCAAGCTGATACAGGACAGAGAAATGTCACCAAGCTGATACAGGAAAGAGAAGTGTCACCAAGCTGCTACAGCACAGAGAGACATAGAAGTGTCACCATGCTGATACAGGACAGAGAAGTGTCATCAAGCTATTACAGGACAGAGACGTGTCACCAAGCTGCTACAGGACAGAGAAGTGTCACCATGCTGCTATATGACAGAAAAGTGTCACCAATATGAGGTAGGACAGAGAATTGTCACCAATCTCATCTAGGACAATACATTTTCATCAATTTACTACTGGACAGAAAATTGTCATCTAGGTGATACAGAATAGGAATTGACATCAAGCTGTTACAGGACTGAAAACGTTCACTATGGTGATACAGTAGGTATATGTGCCATCAATCTGCTACAGGACAAAGCAGTGTCGTCAACATGCCTAAGAATAGAAAAGTGTCACCAAGCTGCTACAGGACAGAGAAGTGTCACCAAGCTGCTACCGGACAAAGAAGTGTCATCAAGCTGCTACATAATATAATAGTGTCACCAAGCTGCTACAGGACAGAGAAGTGTCACCAAGCTGCTACAGGACAGAGAAGTGTCACCAAGCTGCGACATGCATGACAGAGAAGTGTCACCAAGCTGTTACAGGACAAATAAGTGTCACCTAGCTGTTACAGGACAGAGAAGTGTCACCAAACTGCTACAGGACAGAGAAATGTCAGCAAGCTGCTACATAAGAGAGAAGTGTCACCAAGCTGCTACAGGACAGAAAACTGTCCTCAAGCTGTTACAGGACAGATAAGTGTCACCAAGCTGGTACAGGACAGAGAAACATCACCAAGCTGATATAGGACAGAGAAGTGTCACCAAGCTGCTACAGGACAGAGAAGTGTCATCAAGCTGCTACAGGACAAAGAAGTGTCATCAAGGTTCTACAAGACAGAATTGTTATCTAGCAAACACAGGACATATACTTGTCATCGTGGTGCTACAGACAAAAAAAAACAACACCATCCTTCCACATGAAGGAGAATACTCAGCAAGCTTCTACATGACAGATAGTTGTCACCATGCTGTTACAGAATAAGGAATTGTCTTCATGCTTCAGGACAAATTGATAACTGTCGTCAAGCTGCTAAAGGACTGTGATGTCGAAACTCCAACAAATAAAACAAAATCCATTTCATAAAATATATGTTTAATACATATTTCACAATGGTCATTCCGGTTGGTTCTGATGTCATGCATACTATTTAGTACAAAACACACTATTACCTTGTTGTATATGAGTTTGGTCAAATATATTCGTATTGACCATAGAATCAATGGGATGAAATTCAGGGCTTATAGTCCTTGAGCTGACTATAGACCCCCCCCCCCCCCCCCCCCCCAGGGGGAATTTTGTAGGATATAATTTGCTGAAAGTTTACAAAAATCTACAAACTGAGACATGTGTGCCATCTTCAATTACGTTACCATAACAATTCCAGAGTACCTTCAATACATTTGAATATGAGTAAAACATGTGCATATGAACAACAAATACTACCAATATTTATGTTATTTATGAATTGTTTAATTTAGACAGCCTTTTCAACATAATGCAAATATGAAAACATACTGTAGTTTACGTTAAACCCTGTTCGTTACCAAAAAAATAATAAATACAGTTAATAATAACTAGATCGTAAGTTACCACAATAGGCCATCCCCACTCTGGGTGAATTTTGAAGGATTTATTTTTCTTTTGCTACAAATGAATTATGTTTGCCAAATGAGAGTGGGGATATAAGGGCGTGAATCCATTTGAAATACGTTACCATTATCATGTTTTGAAAATGCAATACTCAAAAAATATTTATATGCAACAAAACGGTATTTATATTTTATATTATTTATCAAACATGTTAAAAACCAAAATCTAATGAAGTAAACAAATTTTCAAACGACAATGTAGTTTACGTTACGTGACATTGACACGAAATTTACGTTACCATTTAAAGTTATGTGTCATACATATTGAATGTTTCCAGAAATAAAGGCTCTAGTTCTTTACTGAAACAGTGACTATTTTAGTAATAAAATGTTATTCATTAAATGAATATATAAAGGAATGAATAAATAAAAAAATGTGTGTGTATATCTAGATGATACGGTATGTAAAATAAACACGAACATTACGTTACCATTTAAAGTTACATATAATATTGGACGTTTCCAGAAATAAAGGTGGTAGTATTGTACTTTTAAATATGATTTTTTTTAAAAAAGAAAAAAGTAATATAATTCATTAGTATAAGTAAATAAATAAATATAATGTCTAAAATTAAAAAATAAATGTATAATAAATAAATATTTTAAAATGGCTCATAAATCAGAAATATAGTAACTGCACAATAAACTACTGGGAGCTTTACCGTTATTGACAATGTTTTTTTTTACTAGTAATGGCATCTTCCCATACAATGTATCCTGCTTTTGAGACAAACCCCAAAGAATAATAATATGTTGTCCCCATCCAATGTAAGTTAGTCTTGCCTTATTATGATTACTAGTATTTGGACAACACAATACTAATAAAACTAACTCTAATCAAAGACAGACACAAAGGGAAATGACCTTGACATGCATTTATCTTCACTCTAACGTCCAATGTTCTTTGAGTATGCCAGACACATTTCAGTATATTTAATAACACCCTGAGTCTTGACACAACCTATCCCCGGGTCAAATGAACTCCAAAACAGAAGAGTCACTGTCCTTCTTCCACAAGTCACATAATTATTAAAAATATATCAATCCACATGCACATTTTCAGGGTAACATCATTGGATTCAGTAGAAAGTATGCAGCATACCAGTAATACCACTGGTGCATTACACGTCAATGTAGAGCAAAGCGGCTAGAGGCCACTCTCCCGATGGCAAATATGGCATCAGCAGTTATTTTCATCCATCCCAAACAAAGAACAATGAGAAAGATTTTAGAAGAGCCACAGAATTTATCATTGGTTTCACAAACCCAATTCCGGGTTGATATCAATAACTATGAGCTATACCTCCGATCGTCCGTATTGTAGCATAGGGAGATGTAGATGATGATCTATTTCAGCATCAGGCTGAGAAGACCATGACATATTTGTCAACTGACTTGTTAATTGACACGCCGACCCGATCTATAACACACTATATTTGGTTAATTGATTCCCTTATTAATCAGGTATACGACAGATCTTAAGTTGAAGCTATCATATCCTCTAGTGTCAGTACCATGGTCCCTTGCAACAGCTGATGGAAATTCAGTTAGAACTGACAAAGCAAAATTTCTCCACTGCTTAGAAGTATCAGTTGAGCCAGCTACACAGCGACCTACTAAATATGTGTATGTGTGTGACAGTAACGCAGTTCCTGGTAGGTTTGACGATTTGTTAGGGATGGTGTTTGACATACTTACCGAAGCACCTTGAGTCGACTTTGTGACAGACACTTGCGTCCCTAGATCTATCAAATAATAATCAAGTATTGCTGATAGTGTCATTGACGGGGTACATTTATGTATACAGAAACGTACCCGGAACCCAAATATACAGAAACGTACCCGGACAAACAAGATCTCATTGGCGGAATTGAAACAATTTAGAACTTGATAAAACAACTACTTAAACAATATTGTTTATCATTAACTATTGCGCTATTGTTCTTAAAAACATATTTAGGCTGCCATAGTTAGTAATAAAATGTAGAACGTATTGTCGTAAAACCGGAAGTTGTAAATCATTAAACCCCGCGCAAAAAGTAAACGAAGATGCAGCTCGTCTTTCAAGAAGAGTTGGTAAAATATTTCCACGCCCACGACAGCTTTTGCTGTCCCTTGCGGACCATAAACGCGGCCTTAAAGAAATTCAGTTGGTCTAACTATTTGATCAACTCTTCTTTGCTCTTTACTATCCACACTACATTGCTTTACAAGCTGTGTTACAACCAGTGGCTTTGTAGGGAGAGGCAAGGCTGTCCCATTGAAGATGATTGATGACAGCAGCATGAATGTTTGGATGATCTTCAAAAAAAGTACGGAGATCACGGAGAGGATAGTGTGCTGTCTATATGGCAAACCTCTTTAAACGGATGTCAAATACGTTTTCGTTAAAATTCAAAGGCCACAACTAGAGTTTTTTTCTGCCGTGTCAATTTTCTATAATCATGTATTCGAACATGCACACTTTTAAGTGCTTTTGTGGCACCATACTGACCAACATTAACCAGACGTAGAAACAAATGAAAGAAGAAAAAGTTATCGAATTTGACTGAACTATTGGTGATATTGCGTCACAATAGATGGTTGACATCATGTTCAAAGAGCCTGACACTGAAGAAGGAAGTAATAATGGGTGGGAAGATATGACAGTCAACAAACTGACTGATACTGAGTTTGAAGAAAGTGATGACAATGTATAGAGGAATTATAAGCTCAAATTATGTAATTATGAGCTCAAATGATGTAATATATTTCCATGAAAATGCATGCTATCTTATAGAGCTATACATTTATATTTGTTAGTAACGTAAGTAAAGTTCAATTCATTTTGTGAATATGTTGATATTGCTTAATTTATTACATTTGATTAATATATGAATACATTAGCAGTTAAAATTGTGCATTTAATTTGCTATTTTTCTTTGAATTTGGTAACGTAAAAAATACTGAAGTGTCGTGTAAATTATATACAAACTTCATTTCATTCAATGTTTGCTTAAGTATAAACAATATATAAAGAAAAACAAAGATATATATCCATGTTTTTATTTGATACTTGGATGTGGTATTTAAATAATATGATGCAAACGTAACTGGTAACGTACGTAACGTTTAATACATGAGGTAACACATATTAGCTTGACATAATTTCATGTCTGTTCAAACATTGTTGTTACCATCGATGATGTTTAGAGGATTTGTATTAACATCTTTGTAATCTATTTGGCCAAATTTTCTAGATTTCTAGTAACACACGGAACATTATTATTAATTATTTTAAAAAAGACACAATGTAACGGACAATACAAGAACGAAACATTGTTTACATCATGGGATACGTATGTCTGTTATAACTAAGATGTTTAAAATAATTTTCGGATATAAAATAATTATTTTCTTAATTTCTTAAACCAAACACCTTCATTCAACAAGGTAACGTAAATTACAGTAACATAGGCTTAATAATGCAGGTATCAAATGTATAAACATTAAGTGAAACGAAATTTTGTCGTTTAAAAAGCATAAATAATGTTCAAAATGAGTTGTTACAATCAATTATGTCTAAAGAAATGTTGCAATAAAACTTTAATGGTGTATTGGATGATTTGTTCTAATTTCTTTTAACATGCGGAAAATAGAAAATGATTTAAAAACACACAATGTAACGGACAAGAAGCAAACAGTATTAACATTATGGGAACGTATTTCTGTGATGTCTGTAAGGTTTGGAATAATTTTCAGATGTAACATCATTAATGTTCTTAATGTCTTACATTAATAAACTTGATAAAATAAGGTAACGTAAATTACGGTAACGTAGGCTTAGTAATCCAGGTATCCAAGGTATAACAAGTAAGTTAAAACAACTTTTGTATTATAATAGGCATGAATAATAAAGACAATTTAATATACAAACCCTTTCTTCCATACATGTTTAGTCTTCAAAATGCAGTAAAATTAATTATTATTTTATAGGCCGGTAACGTATTCTACACCCAATAACACGATAAAGCCCCAGTCGCCAGATGGCACTCATGTTCCAAAATGCCCTACACATTATGGGCTTTAAGAAAAATAGGGAGTACAAAATTCCCCCCTGGGGGTGGGTTGGGGTTCTCCTACTAGCTTACAGCCTATTAGTTTGTCGAAAGTGTTCCATGTAATAGGCTCGCCGGATCCATTCGAAATAACACTGTCAAGTTGCTGTTCGATTGAACTTACAGATCCAGCTGAAATAAGAGAAATTCAGTAAGCAGATGTATTTACTTATTTATACATGAAGACTATTATATAATCTAAATATATCCTTCAAAGCATAACGGTACATTACCAATAGCTCTTTTTTAAATATATGATATATCAACATTTGTTAGAATAATACATTTTTAATATCTCTCTTAAGTACTATTTGCTTATTACCTCCGTTTCCATTTTCTTGGAAGTGACTCGTGTCACAGGACTTTCACTTTACCACAAGCTCATGATTATATACACTTTTATCTTTAAATATTCAATTTGGTTTTATTAATTTTAATTAATAATGCGCGAAAACAAATAATACGATAAAAATCAATCGTTTTCAACTTTATATAGAAATGTGATTTTAAACTGTGAGAATTACAGTAGAAAACAAGATTCCGAAAAATCATAATTGTTATGTGCAACCTTGTAACTTTGCCCATACCAAAGCATGCAAGTCTCAATACACAGTTAGTTTCCTTGCATGTGACTGTAGGATGATTCTTGCGCCTTAAACATAGGCTTATGTTCTTCGGTTATAGAATTGGATGTTGTTTAATGGCTCATCAACATAGTATAGGTTATTTAGAGCCGCCCGAGAGAGAGGGGAAGTATACATAGGGATCCGCGAACCGTGCCCTACTCTTATATTGAATAGATTCCTATGGTTCTTTAAAGTGCTGGGAGGAAACACCGCCCGGGTTACGTCCCTATCCGACGGACGAGGCTAAGGGAAAGTGTCTTACCCAAGAAAACACCGACACATCAATGGCACCACGGAGGATTGAACCCGGGGTCTCCGGTTACAAATCCGCCGCGCTAACGACTGCGCCACTCCAGCCCTCCCTTCGGTTGTAGTAATGTTTAATACTGCTCATGAATATTGTTCTTCCTGTTGCAGGTGATAAGACCGTAGTGTGAGATTAAATGAACATCGATTAGACGACATTGGCAGCAAACTACGACACAATTACTAGGGTTGAAGAGGAGGATGAAGTTAGGTACAAGCTCTTGAGTGAAAGCCCAGGTGTTTCTCTGTGTTGCCTGACACCACCAACATTAAAACAACGATCTACGCAACGTTTTGTTTATGGTGCATTTTAGTCATTCATAATAGAACTGCGGATTTGATTCATAATAGCCATTAGAACAAAATATAACTGCGTAGTGAGACCTTTGCACAAAACAGGATACTTACGTACACACTCTGAAAATCCGCGAGACACTGAGCATATGTAACCAATCGGGCATTGTTCCTGAAATATTAAAGGAATTTAGTTGATGCAGAATGACTAAAGGACACTAAAGCTTGTCC
Source organism: Cyrtodaria siliqua (assembly GCA_037043455.1). NCBI lineage: Eukaryota > Metazoa > Mollusca > Bivalvia > Adapedonta > Hiatellidae > Cyrtodaria > Cyrtodaria siliqua. The sequence goes on from JAWPHD010002694.1 coordinate 37,873, forward strand.
AAACTGCCATGAGTATGGCATATATCCTTTGACGGGTTAGTGTTAAACCTTTACACACATTCTAAACAAATATATCATGGAAGGCATATGCTATAAACAGCTTAAGTAGTGCAACGCCAAAAACTAACAAACCAAAACAACTCCAATTTAAATTTAAAGTATATTGTTAGGGGTGTATCTTGCTGTGTTACTGTTTGGTGTATCTTGCTGTGTTACTGTTAAGCTATTTTCTCGCCAGTTTCCGTAACTGGTAAATTAGTAGATGATGCACATTGCATTTATTCGTTTATTGGAAAAGAGTTCCATTTTCAATTTTATTCCGTTAAATGGGTTTCGAGACGCCTTTACTCAAATGAATCAAAACTACACGATACTATACTTACTGAACATGTTATGCCTATTTCCATCTGTGACTGCTGGACAGAAATCTGAAAACATAATTATTCACATGAGTACAATATGCTTGAAAAAAACAGGAAGACAATGTCAAGTGATTGTATTTGAACTGGTGCACTATTTCTTCATCTTTATAATGTCACTGACCATTCAATAAATGAACTATAGGTAAGTTACGTTTACTTTCTATTAGTGTTGTTATGTAAATGTTGAAAAGATTGTCACTGTACAGTGATCCCTTTCAGAGATCAAGAAGCTCAAATACAGGCAAATGTATAGAATCGTGTGCAGATCCAACAATACAATACCATTCTTCCTACGACCAATTGTCATTTCGCCGAGATGTATATGGTTTTAACTGACAGAAATCTAAAGTCACATTTGTCTGCTTAAAATTATTTTAGCCAATCACATTTTAGGAAGTATTTTGCGGTTCAAAATGGCTAATTACATCAGAAACATGTTCAATGCCGATACACAGTGTGATATGCTGGTGGTAAGGTAAAGACTTCGCAAACGAATAAACCGTGTATGTATGTATTGATCGGTGCTCACTTATGTGAAGTGACTGTGATTCGAAGCTGGAATACGGTGTAGGAGATGTGTTACACCCGGAGTACTAGGGAATGAAAGTATTTCAGGAAATTACAATTGTATTGACTTGTTTTATTGATTTCTCAGTTAATTTACAAGGGATCATAGTAAGAAATGGACTGATAGCTAGGAAATTATTTTCTGCACATGATGGTATTGGTTTGCTGGTATTTGAAATTATACGGCTACTTGATCTCTAAAAAAGACCGCTATAAAAAAGAGTATGAGAGTGGACCGTTGGAAACGGCCGAACACGATACATACGAAATATAGCATTCCCGGTTTGATTGAGACTGTTCATAAACGGTTGTGAAATATGCTTGCTACCGCTCACGCCCCCTAGCCCCGGGTTGAGCAGACTTTCATCAATAAGATGACAATTACTGTCATAATAGAAGGTCAAGATCCAAAGTGACCAGTTCCTGTAAATTGACGGGAAGTGTAGGTAGAAGATGTGAATGACAACACTTTCTTATCAAACAACACTTATGTTATCTCACAACACTTATATTATTATCTCACAACACTTATGTGCAAATTGCTTGTTATATTAGTAATGAATTAAACCACATTATTATATATCTCTTACACTAACCCTAATGTTGGCAGAGAAGAAGTCACGAGTGTGTGTATGAATAATTTGAACTAGTCATTAATTTGCTGGTCGATCTTGGACTTCAGGTGAAAAGTCACCTGTTCAGGTAAATTGTCTCCTTTCGGAGACAACATTCGTTCAGAGTCATTGATATTGTAAATAAATGAGAGTTCGATAAGTAATTTTGAGTATAGTGTCTTTGCCCGACTACAAATCAGTAGTGTTATTACTTAATGGTCCTTTGAGATCATCAATCCCAATGCTTGTGGCTTTAAAGTAGAATATCACTTAAGCCGGTGCTAGGAGGCGTGAGAGGTGTTACACTTAACATTACTACTCATGAACAGATTCAATCAAACCGAGTCTGCTAATTGTATCTCCTGCTTGTGTTTGTTGCTTCCAAGGGATCCCCTTTTCAGTATTTATTATCATTCACACTAGTGTTTGTTCAGTGCTGTATGGCGGCCGTAAAAAATGCCCAGACTACAAATCAATAGTGTTATTACTTAATGGTCCTTTGAGATCATCAAGCAAACTTCTTGTGGCTTTAAAGTAGAATATTGCTTAAGCCGGTGCCAGGAGGCATGAGCGGTGTTGCACTTAACATTACCTTTCATGAACAGACTCAATAAAACCGAGTCTGCTATTTTTATCTCTTGCTTGTGTTTGTTGCTTCCAAGAGATTCCCTTTTGAGTATTAATTTATATACCGTTGTACAACCAATACATAAACATTGACATTTCATCCACATGTATATGATCTTACATCAATGTTCGTGTCATATAAAACATATGAAACGAATCATTTAAAAAAAATCACGAGTTTTATCATTCAATGAGTTTCATATGTTTTGTGTTTTATTATATGTTTGACATTATTGGCTTGAGATCTTTACTGAAATAAGCAGTATCTGGTGATATTGACTAAATGCAATTGGGCGCCTCGCAGATTATTACATGACGTCATTCGATCATATTACACAAGAGAAATATCAAATTATGAATGACGTATGTAACGGATTTCATGCTACATCATTAGATACATCTATTAAGAACATTTTAAAAGTCAGTGTTGAGGTGTATTTCTAGATGACTGTGTATTGTGCAAATCTGACGTGAGACAGTGATAGATTGTCTAACACAGGGAGACAATAAATAAATGGTGTCAATAAATAAGAGAACAAGTATAACGTGCAAGTACATATAACGCGTAACTATTTATGTAAATAAGATGCCTGACGCTATCAATTGAGGCAATCCACATTATTTAATATTTTGAATTAAAATACACGACACTTGATGAGGGCCCAATTTACAGTAAAAATACAAGTTATTATAATGTTGTATCTCTTATGTTGATCTCAAATCGCAATAGATCTATAATAGTAAACTGACTAGAAAAACTGTGGTTTTTTTCATTTATTGTTGCAACGTTGATTTTTGCAATGTTGTGTGACAAGTTAAGATTAACAACAGTTACAATACATAAAATAAAAATAAGTACTTACTAAAACGAGTATCGCGCATCTACAAAACAGTTCCGTCATTTTGTGGGATTTAAGGCAAATTTCAACAAACGCTTTATATGGCAGAAATATCACACTTGCTTGGCATATAACATTCAGCACACGTTATACATTTGTTTTAAATCCGTGAATATATTTCCGGGAAATCCCAAAATTAAAAGAGTTGTTTACGCACAATTAACGTCATCCAATGAGCGATCATCAGGCACGAATCTAGATAGGGGAGCACGCTAGATGTAAATCCTCTTAAAACTTGTCTAACAATTAACTTAAACCCGAAGGAAATGAGTTTGTTTCCTTCTCAATTAGCATACATTGCCGTTTAAATCTCTAAAAACTATGACGAATCCTTTTTTTTACATTAACAGAATATTAAAAAGCATGTCCCTTTAACCCGGGTGTGGATCCGTCCCTAATTGTATACGTAAACAAACACACCTTTACATTTCATTCAAGAGGACATTTAATAATGTTTAAATGTGATCAATTCGTTTTATTTAATGAGTTGGTTTGTTTTTATAGGCACGTCAACACTTTACTAAATAACAACTTATAGTATCTAATAGTAAAAGTAAATCTATTTAAAAGCGTCTCCGTGGCCGAATGGTTAACGACGTTGCGTTGTAAACCTTCGCCTCTCACCGCTGCGGGCTCGAATCCCAATGGGTGCTCCACTTGTAAGTGAGGTAGTGTCAATTCTTACGGATGGCGGGAGGTGTACGGTAATGGTTCTACCCAGGAAAAGTGGGTGGTCTGCCTCCACAACAACAAAAAATCGACCGTCATATATATATAACCTTACATGTGTTGAAAATGACGTAAAACCTCATACAAACAAACAAACTATTTAAAATAACTTAAAACATATCTATTTAACATTTCGTTTTGCCACGTAATTATGAAGATTGAACGTTTGCTACTGACAATAAAAACGCATAGTTGTTTACAGTGGCTTAGCGTGTATAGATAGAATCACTTGGGTTAAGCATCTAAATTTAAAAATGTCTATTTAGTTTCTGGTTTAAATTGACCGTTTTAGTTGTATAATAGCAACATTTCTGAAATTATTTATCTATAACTGTGATTTTTTAAATAGTTTTTATTGCGCTTATTGCGCCAATATTTACATAATTTCATTGTATCCATAGAAGTGCCAAACTTTAACAAGTTAACTTATTTGACGATTACATTTTGACTTTTGTCTCTAACATTTCTTAAAACAGCAAATATTTATATCTCAGTTTATTGCGACAGTAGGCATTTTTCGTGCCAAAAACACATATCATTCGGATAGTAAAGAATCATTGCACCAAATCATTTTACCGCTGCATAAATATAAGCTTATAATTATGAGATATCTTCAAGCCAGGATTTTTTTTTTCAAATAAGCTAAAATCCACGTGCTAAGAAAATTGAATTTAAACAGAAATTGTTTTTTTTACTGCCGTGGACACCCAATGCACTATATTACTTAATAGATAAACATATGCATGTATTATACACTATTTAATAATTGGCCCCTATCTAGACCCTGTTATATGAAGGAAGTTGCCATCCTAGAGTTTTAATGGACAACTCTACTTTCACGCAAAACAATAGAAGAAGAAATCCGTTATTTGCAGTTTTTCTTTTCTTTTTTTTCTTCTTTTTTATAAAATACGAAAAGCATTTTTGATTAGTTGATCTATTCTGTAGTATGCAGAAAATGTGTTTTTACTGCCGTGGATTCTATACACAGCCATTGCACTGTATTGCTTAATAGATAAACATATGCATCTATTATACACTATTTAATAATTGGCCCCTATCTAGACCATGTTATATGAAGGAAGTTGCCATCCTAGAGTTTTAATGGACAACTCTACTTTCACGCAAAACAATAGAAGAGGAAATCCGTTATTTGCAGTTTTTCTTTTGTTTTTCTTTTTTATAAAATACGAAAAGCATTTTGATTAGTTGATCTATTATGTAGTATACCTAGTTAAATGATTTTTATTCGTTACCAATTATAAAATATAACCTACTGGTATACACATTGTTTGCGGTATGTATTTGTACATATCTGTCTTCATGTGTCTACTTGATTATACCGGATGTGTTGGCATTGAAATAACCTGGTATTAAAACCAAAATGACAGGGGAAAAATATTAACTTCCAATTCAGAATATTGAGGTCCCCACGCCTAAGATTAATGTAACACTATGCGACGAATTATCTGTAGATATCCATACAATGAATTACACGTTACATGTACTAAGGAAAACAATGAAATGCATCTAAACATGATTGAAAAACATCTACAAATTATAGAACAGCACAAGACAAAATCTCAATAAAAGAGGATACCTTTCAATAAAAGTAATTAACTGAAAAATTGCAAAAGTTGTTTTAATAATTTGTTAATGAGCGCAACACACCATTAAGTCATCTTCTGCAGTCCCAAAGACGTTTCTTGTACACATATAGCAAACAGCATAGAAGTTATTGACGGACGAGAATTTAATTTTCAAGCAAGGAGAAAAACTGACTTTCTGACTACAGTCATTGTTAAATTAAACGCCTAACAACTTCCTGGTTTAAACGCCCATCGGCCTTTTTTTTGCCACTGACCGTTCCAAGGCGCCCTATTGTCAACCCTTTTTGTGTTTGTGATGTCTTATTTCGCCTTTTATTCATATTTAAGACTCTTCTTTGCTTATGTGTGTGTTGTTGGTTGACTGTCGTCATTGAATGCTATTTCTGTTCGATTTTTATATCTTTTTCTAGTCATCCACTAAAACGTACGAAATTTGAAGCAATACATCAAGCATCACAACCGTGAAGGGCCAGAGGGAGTTTTTAATATGTTCAACATAGGTAGTATAAAGATGTCTAAAAGTCAAGGTATATGACATCACACACATAAAACAGTTGGCAATAGAGATTTCGCATGGGAACGGTCAGTGTCAAAAAAGGCCACTGGGGTTTTAAACCAGGTTCTAGGGTGCACCAAACTTTTACCCTAATGGCATCCCAATAAAACGATACAGTGCAAATAAAGAAATCCCCACCCTGATATTTCGGCGGCATTAACCATTTTTTGACGAAGTTGAGGGGAAGTATTTGTTTTTTGCTCTCTAAGGACCCTTGGAGTGTGGACCAGCTTAATACTCTCAGATACCTTCGATGTAATACTCATGATGATATGTGTGAAGATGTTTTTAATTTTTAACCTTTTGTCACTTGTCCTTGAGGGCCCAGGGGTCTCAGAAGGCTTGAACACTAGGTCAACTTAAAGTGCTCTCAGACCTTCAAATAAATATCCAAAATGACGCAGTTAGATCTTGTTACATTTTTCGACCCTTGCCATGGGTCTTAAAAGCCTGCTTAGCTTCAAATAATCTCAAAGACCTTCAATTTAAGTAATATACAGAGTACGGTCTAATCGAGTTGGTTGATTTTGAACCAACCAACGAGATGAGACTATAATCTATTTGTTTTGTAGCATGTCCATTTCACCTGTCTGCCATACTCTAACGTCCTATAACAGGTAGTTGGAGTACACCATTTATTCTGACATGTGTTATTTTCAATTAAACGATTTACACCTGTGCAAATACAAAAGGAATGTCAGTGACCATGCTACAATATCCGTTATGACACAATTTGGTGATGATGTTGCCTTTTGATTTCCTACCCCGAACTGTAAATGGAAACGTGTTAGTACATAGAATTAAGACCATTCTACATAGTGTATATGCGTTTTGATCTTTGAACCAGCTCCAATGTCCCATGGGTCGAATTCCAAATTAAAAACAATTACTACAAATCTACAACCTCGAAGAAATATATAATTATACGTTTCAGTAATGTAACCCTTGACATACATACGTGCGTACGGACTACTGAGATGTAATTTATATACCCGCTTTTAAAATAATTAAGGAGATGTAACGAAATAGTACTATTCCGATGGATGCTATTCCTAAACACGACTTACCTTTTAGTAATCATCGTACATGTATTAAGTTTGATGCAAGATCTCAAACTGTATACAAGTTTAATATGTTCAGTCAACAAGGACTAAAAACACATGACTGACTCACAAATATTCATTAAACTCTAACGAACCGTACATAAAATGTTGGTAGAATTATTTTCGGTTTGTTGCCCCTGTGTTATACAATTTAAAAAAATAAACACGAATTTTTAAGAAATTAAGAAAAAAAAAACACTTTCACTTTTGGGTTGGAATCACTTTAAATGTAATATTTGTAAAATGTGATATTTCTTTTTTCTCATGATCTCTCAACTACCACACCTTCTAGTAATCCTCATACATGTATGAAGTTAGATGCAAGAATCTCAAACTATATACAAGTTTAATATTTTCAGTCAAGGACAGATAACGAATGACTGACTCACAAATATTCCTCTAACTCTAACGGTTCATACACTAAATTTTGGTAATAATTATTTTCTGTATGCTGCCCCTATGTCATGGAATTTGTAAAACAAATCGCTTATTTTTAACAAGTTTAAAAAACAACTTTCACTTTGGGATGGAAATCACTTTATAACCAAACTTTGTAAAGTGTGATATTAGTTTTTGCTCATTTTTTTTCTTCAAAACTATGGCGCAGCAACTACCACCTGAAAATGTGACATGCACATGTTTGATAATTTGTATTCTACATGATGATCTGAATAATGATTATTTGCTATTGTTGTATTTTGTCAGGTTTCATAATCACTGCTCTTAACTAAATTCCATATTATTGTTTTCTCGTTTAGGGTAAGGCGTTTTGTTAGAAACTGGGACAATGCGCCGCGGCGTGGAAATACCTCATTGAAGGTTCCATGTTCACCGTTAATGCATACCATCTTCGAAATGGCTCAATTTTCTGTATTATTGACATTTTAAATATTGAGTTCTGCTCAACACAGTGGGTAGAGTGCGTGAACGGTAGCACGCGCTTATCACTACCGTTCATGAACAGTCTCAATCAAATTAAGATTGCAAGGGGATTTCCAAATTTCTCCTTTATGCTCTTTTCATAAACATCTTTGAAACGTTGTTCCAAATTTGACAACTTTTTTTATTCACGGAAGGTTTTGTGCACCTGGCCTTTTTACCACTGTGATCGTTCCAATGCGGTAACCCTATTGTGAGCTCGCTTGTTTTTGTGACGTCACATGCCTTGCTTCTTATTAACATTGTAATTGTTCTTTGTTTTAAGTTGACTGTGTTCAGTGAAAGCTACATTTTCACGAAATAGTGAGGCATACCTGTAAACCTGTCTTCACGACCCTTTCCGTTGTTTTTGTTTCTTTCATTGTATTTTCAAGTCCTTGTTTGCAGTACAGTGCGGACCTACGATGCCATTGCGTTCGAACGCTGTATCTTTATAATTTTAACACGTGTTCAACAATACTTAGTAAACGAACAACGAGTTATAAATTGTTTTATGACATTTTAATTACATCATTTATAAGCATGTTTATAAAGTTTAGGTCTATAAAAAATCCATCTTCTGTTTGTACGAATACACTTATATACGAGTGTGTGTGTAGTTATTTAATGTCTTAACTGTCAACAGGTAACACTGTCCGAGGTGTAATGAAGGATTATGTGAACTCGATTACGAATGCCTAAGACCCTATGCTTAGTGCAGTAGTTTACAAAATAATTCCGTTCACCGAGAGCAAACAGTTTTACATATTGAACGGGTTAACTATTGAACCGGTCGGTTATATACTGAGTCAAAAGAGAAAGTGTGCACATCTATTGTTTTGTAAATATTCAAGAAGGTGTTATAACTTTAGAAACACAATTGTTTTAAAATATAAACTATGTATTTTATAAAGTAGTGATACCTTTGTATGAAAAGTGTCTCCACTAACAGAGCTAGAGTTCTTCAAGGTCAAAAGAGAGCCTTTCTTTCTTTCTCAGTGTGTATAAGATATCAATGCATGGAGCTGAAAGGGAAAACACAAGCTAACAGCAGTCTTGTCAATTGCTGGTTAAGTGGAATTTCTCACGAATGCCAGTCAAACGTTTAATTTGTTCTTAACCATAACACATTATTGATGTAAATTTTACCGCAATGTAATATTCGCAATGAGGGTTCATTATGCAAGTTTGAGTGCACACTTCCTTTTTTGACTCAGTATATAAGATATCACATAATGATATGTAAAATAACAAAACACTGCTTATTTACAAACATCTTTTAGAATAACGTTACTAAAATTTGAATTTTATAATATCATAACACTGTTCAAATATATTTCATGTAAATTAAACACGTTATTTTTAAACAACATATATTCTAACGCCCTTGTCAAAAATCCTGCAATCCTATTGGTTTACGTACAAACATTTGCGACTGTAAATAATGCATAACGCAAATCCAGTCATGTGACGTTAAACCGTAAAAGAACGTGACGTAATTTAGTTTCATTTGAAAACGTTTGTGAGAAAGCTGCCACAAACACTAAAATACGTTAGAAATGGGTTAACCAGTATTGACAATTTGACTTTTGCAACAGTATATGTCAGTCGATTAAACGATATACCGTCGCAACATTTTAAATTGCAATACAATTAACCCTATAGTAAGAATTGCATTACAAAGGGGATTTAACCAGGAATACACAGTGAAACAATTATAGATAGAAATAAACAAGAAATGATATGGCAATAATTGCTAGATCACAGTTCCCGATTGTTATTGGTATGTATATAATTCTGTATTTTTGTTCTTTCTAGCTTGACTTTTTTCAACTGGATATTCGATTCCTGGTATGAATACTAAATACATATTTTATTTTTAGAAGTCATCAATAAATAAAAACAAAATAATGAAGATGTGTGACTTATGTTCTCAAAAAATTACGCAAGTTGAATAATACTAATATAATAATATTATATAATACAAAAGTTTGCTTTAACAAAACTGTTATTGTAGAGATGTTATTAATAGCGTTATCAGTAGTTATCATCAATTCACATAGATATACTGAGCTATGCATGCGAGTCATTATATGAAGTACACAATAATCAAAATAAGTAATAAATACTAAAAGCATATAATTATACTCAATGCATAGAAATATCAAAAGAATACTACACTGAAAATGCAAGATTTGTGGAACTACTTTTCCGCTCATTGGCAAATGGGTAGTTCGTTCTTATATAAAATTTATTTTAGAAAAGGTGCTTCAAAATAAATATCGAAATGAAAATACAAATATTATATATTCACGATGTATGTGGAGTTAAACGCAATGTAAAACAATGGTTACAACAATGAAAAAGCAGTACGTATATGAGTGAGATCTGAATCCTATTTAGCAATAAGACCTTCGTTGTAGTTTCGGTTTCATTTTCGAACATTAGTCCCCATTCACACCATTGGCGGCACTGAAACGCCACCTTGTCCAGCCCTCTAACTCGTACGACTCTCAATTACAAGCCACTTAGTCTGACCTTTTTACACTTATGACTCCTTAAATTTACATACAAATCAGCATGGGAGCCTTATTACATCAAGCTTTTACTAGAAAATGCATAGGCTGTTTCTGTCCCAATGAAAGATGCTAATAGGTGTGACTTGTTTGAGTTAGAAAAGAAAACGAACATGTGCATATACACTGCAGGAATCCAATTAGAACTTCTAGTATTGCAATATTAATGTATTCCGTGTCCTGTGAAAACGCTTCTGAATAAGAATAATAAATATGTCAAAATATTGCACTGTGTTTTAATAAAACTTAATATTAAAGAGGTTGGCATATAAGCGTGGCACAACTGGGAGAATGGTAACAGTATTCCCCGTCGACAGTACATTGGCTATTCTCAGTACATTTCTTACATCCGGTTACCGCAACTGAAAACGGAAGTTAACAAGATTAGACATAATGAAACACAAAAGGCAATGCATATATACTTTTTTAAAGTTGTTTAAAGTTTCGACATTCTTAAAGCTGCATATTCATCGTTTTAATCGCTGGTTTTTTTGTGGGTTTGTTTGTGGAAAACATGCAAGTTACTTTGTTTTCTAACACCACGGAGGAGTCGAAACGAATTCAAACGGATAAATCAATGATCCGAGATGCAGGATAGTGCTTCTTTTGGCATCATTTATAATACACCCCACATATGAATTGCAGATAGGACTCACGCTATGATAGACTGGTTCTTCCTTTTCAGTTTTATAGTTTGTTAAAGTGTGTGTTTAGATTTCTAAGAAAGAACCAGTCGAACCTTACTTTACCGCTATACTCATATTGGATGTATCTGCATTCCTCAAATGAAGCATATAGTCTAAGGTGTGTCTACTTAAGTGTGTATTTAACCTTTATTCAATAACATTAAAGTTCCCCGTCCATGTTTTGTTTCATGAACATGTTTATGTTTATTTAAATCGAAATCAATACACAACAATATATATTTACAATTGACACATTGAAATATCTGTGAAAAACGAGAACAAGATTTTATTTGATGACGTATAAAACTTTGAACAGGTAAATTAATCCACAGGAAAATGTATTTATCTATTATCTGGCAATAGTTGTGCTGCTATACAGTCTAGATTTACCTCATTTCCCCGTGCGGTCACGCAGTGGTAAAAGTAGTATCTACGTCGTGCAAATAATACTTAATTTTTCATACAACTTAGTAGCGGTTTTAAATATATGTTTCTCTCCGGGACTATCATGAAATGTTCATATGATGTTTAAGAGTTACATTTGTTGATTGATAATACTACGAAAAGGGTGGCCATTCATCTTCAACAAGCCATTATACTATATGAACTATCTTTAGCAATTAACCCAAAATCCCGTTGGACGTGAACTATTGTTTTAATTTTATTCTGTGTAACTACTTAAAGAAATTGGGATTATATATGATGCTCTTTTAAATATTTTATGATTCATGACACAATGTTTGTTTTGTTTGTATGGGTTTTACGTCATTTTCAACACATGTAAATTTATATATGACGGTCGTTTTTTTGTAGCGGAGGCAGACCACCCATTTTCCTTGGTTAGAAAAAGTACTGTACACGTCCCGCCATCCTTAAAAATCGACACTTACAAGTCGATCTCCCAGTGGGATTCGAGCCCGCAGAGAGATTTTCCATTAAGTTAAACCAGCACTTTCATATAAAAGACATAGAAATACTGTATATCAAGAAAATGGTAATACACTGTTATCCGATGAGATTTACCATGTTATTTAACTGGGCACGTATTCATCAAGAAACTTAAGTGGAAAATATTACCTAAGTCAAAATTTAAGATTTTTTACATATTTTTTAAATATCCTTATTAACCTCTCAGGGTCACCACAAACCATCTATTTTAAGATACATATTTAGCCGTAGGTTTTATTTATCCATAAATATATATATATATAAATCGAACAGGAAAAGAATTCAAGGACGACAGTCAACCACAAACACACACAGAAACAAAGAACAAGTGTAAAGATGAATAAAAGGCCAAATAAGACATCACAAACACAAAAGGGTTGACAATAGGGCTACCGCCTTGGAACGGTCAGTGGCAGAAACTAGGTCTTTAAACCAGGTTCTAGGGCGCACCAAACCCTTACACTTACTCTACCGTCATCCCAATAAAACGTGACACTGTAAATAAAGAAATCCCCGCCATGAACTATTCTCTAACCAACAAGGCAGCATTAATAGGCAATATAAGTAAAACACAAAGATGCTCGTGTATATATAATACAAAAAATCAATAGCATAGAAAGCCACAAAGAAGGTACTCAATGACTTGGCAGAAGCCAGAGCAGCAAGAGAATACGCCATTGAGGGCACGACAAGACAAGACTGCAGGCAAGAGCAGCAAGAGAATACACCATTGAGGACACGACAAGACAAGACAAGACAAGACTGCAGGCAAAAGCAGCAAGACAATAAACCATTGAGGGCACGACAAGACAAGACAAGACTGCAGGCAAGAGCAGCAAGAGAATAAACCATTGAGGGCACGACAAGACAAGACTGCAGGCAAGAGCAGCAAGAGAATAAACCATTGAGGGCACGACAAGACAAGACAAGACTGTAGGCAACCATTAAACGTAACGTAACCTTATTAGCAACATTAAAAAACTTCCCTGCTATTTAAACTTATTTTACGGAGTAAATGAATGAATAAATGTATAACAGGGTAATTAACGCAATCGATTTATTACGAAACTATAGAGATGTTAAAGAAACTATTACCAGGAGTAGTTGTGTCACGTCTTTCAGGAGTTCGAGTGGTAGGATTCTGTGTCACTATAATATTAGTGTCCTTCGGGGTGGCTCTGCTTCCGGGATTGGTGACTATCTCGCCAGGGCCAGGCGTCGTGTTTTCAGGGCCGGGTATATTACTAACAGAATTCCTGGATTCCATTATCTTTTGCAACGCGTATTCCAGTGCTGAAAAATCATATATGTATAAATTGATTAGGGAATTGGCATAAAGCTGTACAGGACAGGGAATTGTAATCATGCTGTTACAGGACAAGGAATTGTAATCATGCTGCTACAGGACAAGGAATTGTAATCATGCTGCTACAGGACAAGGAATTGTAATCATGCTGCTACAGAACAAGGAATTGTAATCATGCTGCTACAGGACAAGGAATTGTCATAAAGCTGCTACAGGACAAAGAATGGACATACAGCCGCTACCGGACAGAGCATTGTCATAAACTGCTACAGGACAGATAATTGTAATCATGCTGCTACAGGACAAGGAATTGTAACCATGCTGCTACAGAACAAGGAATTGTAATCATGCTGCTACAGAACAAGGAATTATAATCATGCTGCTACAGAACAAGGGATTGTAATCATGCTGCTACAGAACAAAGAATTGTCATAAAGCTGCTACAGGACAAAGAATTGTCATACTGCTGCTACAGGACATAGCATTGTCATAAAACTGATACAGGACAGAGAATTGTCACCAAGCTTCTACAGGACAGAATAATGTCACCAAGCTGTTATAGGACAGATAATTGTCATGAAGCTGTTACAGGACAGAGAATTGTCATAAAGCTGAATTGTCATAAAGCTGCTACAGAACAAGGAATTGTCATAAAGCTGAATTGTCATAAAGTTAGTACATGACAAGGAATTGTCATACATCTGCTACAGGACAGTGAATTGTCATAAAGCTGCTACAGGACAAGGAATTGTCATAAAGCTGAATTGTCATAAAGCTGCTACATGACAAGGAATTGTCATACATCTGCTACAGGACAGTGAATTGTCATAAAGCTGCTACAGGACAAGGAATTGTCATAAAGCTGAATTGTCATAAAGCTGCTACATGACAAGGAATTGTCATACATCTGCTACAGGACAATGAATTGTCATAAAGCTGCTACAGGACAAGGAATTGTCATAAAGCTGAATTGTCATAAAGCTGCTACATGACAAGGAATTGTCATACATCTGCTACAGGACAGTGAATTGTCATAAAGCTGCTACAGGACAAGGAATTGTAATCATGCTGCTACATGACAAAACACTCCATCAAACTGCTACATGACATATAATTGTCAACAACCTGACACCGAATAGATAATTATCACCAAGCTGCTACAGGACAGAAGTGTCACCAAGCTGCTACAGGACAGAGAAGTGTCACCAGTCTGCTACATGAAAGAGAAGTGTCATCAATCAACTATAGGATTACATAGAAGTGTCACCAAGCTGCAACAGGACAAAGAAGTGTCACCAAGCTGCTACAGTACAGAGAAGTGTCACCAAGCTGCTACAGGACAGAGAAGTATCACCAAGCTGCTACAGGACAGAGAAGTGTCACCAAGCTGCTACAGTACAGAGGAGTGCAAACAAGCTGCTACAGGACAGAGTAGTGTCATCAAACTGCTAAAGGACAGAGACGTGTCACCAAGCTGCTACATAACAGAGAAGTGTCATCAAACTGCTACAGGACATAGAAGTGTCACCAAGCTGCTACATAACAGAGAAGTGTCACCAAGCTGTTACAGGACAGAGAAGTGTCACCAAGATGCTACAAGACAGAGAAGTGTCACCAAGCTGCTACAGAACACCATGCTGCTATAGGAAGAAAAAAAGTGTCACCAATCTGAGGTAGGACAGAGAATTGTCACCAATCAGATATAGGACAATACATTTTCATCAAGTTACTACAGGACAGAGAATTGTCATCAGTGTGATACAGAATAGAGATTTGACATCATTAAGATGTTACAGAAAACGTTCGCTCTGGTGCTGCATGAGGGATACTTGCCATCAATTTGCTACAGGATAGAGAAGTATCACAAAGCTGCTATAGGACAGAATACTGTCGCCAAGCTTCTACAGGATAGAGACTTATAGTCAAGATGTTACAGGACAGAAAACTTTCACTTTGTTGATACAGGAGGAATACGTGCCATCAATCTGCTACAGGACAGAGAAGTATCACCAGTCTGCTACAGAACAGTATACTGTCGCCAAGCTTCTACAGGATAGAGAATTATAATCCAGATGTTACAGGACAGAAATCGTTCACTATGGTGATATAGGACATAGATTGAATTGAATTGGATGTTATAGTCGCACCAACAGCTAAGGTCATATGGCGACTTTCCAGCTTCCACTGGTGGGGGAAGACCCCAGGTGCCCCACCGGGCAATTTTCGTGCACGGGCGGGCACCTGGGTAGAACCACCGACGTTCCGCAAGCCAGCTGGATAGCTTCCTCTATAGGACATATAAGTGTCACCAAGCTGCTACAGGACAGAGAAGTGTCAACAAGCTGCTACAGGACAGAGAAGTGTCAACAAGCTGCTACAGGACAGAGAAGTGTCACCAAGCTGCTACAGGACAGAGAAGTATCACCAAGCTGCTACAGAACAGAATACTGTCGCCAAGCTTCTACAGGATAGATAATTAGAATGAAGATGTTACAGGACAAAAAACCTTCACTATGGTGATACAGGAGGGATACGTGCCATCAGAGAAGTGTCACCGCCATCAATCTGCTACCGGACAGAGAAGTGTCACCATGCTGCTACAGAATAGAAAATTATCATCAAGCTGTTACAAGACAGAACACGTTCACTATGGGGATACAGGAGCGATACGTGCCATCAATTTGCTACAGAACAGAGAATTACACTAAGCTGCTATAGGAAGTAATAGTGTCACCAAGCTGCCACAGGACAAAGAAATGTCACCATGCTGCCACAAGATAACATTGGAATCTAGCTAACAAAGGACATATAATTTTTATCATGGTGCTACAGACAAAAAACAAACATCAAGCTTCTACACGACAGATAGTTTTCACCATGCTGCTACAGGATAAAGAAGTGTCTTCATGCTGCTACAGAACAAACTGATAACTGTCGTCAAGCTGCTAAAGAACTTAAATGTCGAAACACCAACAAATAAAAAAAATCCATTTGATACAAAAACATTTTTAGTACATAGTTCGCAATGGTCATTTCGTTTGGTTCTGATGTCATGCAAACTATTTAGTACAAAAGCACTCTATTACCTTGTTGTATATGAGTTTGGTCAAATATGTTCGTATTGACCGTAGAATCAATGGGATGAAATTCAGGGCTTAGTTGGTCCACAGTATTCCATGTAATAGGCTCGCCAGATCCACTCGAAATAACACTGTCAAGTTGCTGTTGGATTGAACTTACAGATCCAGCTGAAAGAAGAGAAATGCAGTTACTTATTTAGATAATCTAAACATATCCTTCAAAGCAAAACGGTACATTATCAATCTCTTCTTTTTTAAATATATTATATATCAACGTTTGTTTTAGAATCATACACTCTTAATATATCTTTTAAGTACTTTTTGCTTATTACCTCGGTTTCCGTTTTCATGGAAGTGACTCGTGTCACAGGACTTTCACTTTACCAAGCTCGGGATCATACACATATATATATATATCATATTCACTTTCGTCTTTTAAATATTCAATTTGATTTTACTAATTTAATGCGCGCAAACAAATAATAAGATAAAACTCAGTCGTTTTCAACTTTATGTAGAAAACCATGCAAGTCTCAATACACAGTTAGCTCCCTTGCATGTGACTGTAGGATAATTCTTTAAAAAATAGGGTTGTGTTCATCGGTTTTAGTAACGTTTAATATTGCTCGTGGATATTGTTCTTTCTGTTGAAGGTGATAAGACCATAGTGAGAGATTAAATGAACATCGTTTAAACGACACTGTGACACATTTACAGGGGCTGAAGAGGAGTATGAATTTAGGTACAACTCTGGAGTGAAAACCCACTACAGTGTGTTGCCTGACACCACTAACATTATAAAAAACGATCTACGCAACGTTTTATTTATGGTGCACTTTAGTGTGCGAAAATAAATGTATTTCAGGAAATTTTGAAATGTTACCTTTAGTCTGAACATTTCTTATTCATAATGGAAATGTGGACATTATTCATAATAGCCAATAGAACAAAATCTAAGTGTGTAGTGAGACCTTTGCACAACACGGATTACTTACGTACACACTCTGAAAATCCGCGAGACATTGAGCATTTGTAACCAATCGGGCATTGTTCCTGAAATAATAAAGGAATTTAGTTGATGAAGACCGACTAAAAAGGACACTATATTAAGCCAAACTGCCATGAGTGTTAAACCTTTACACACATATCTTGGAATTGCACAATAACATATAAAGCATATAGGTATATGATATAAACAGCTTAAGTAGTGCAACGCCAAAATCTTAAAAAGAAAAACAACCCCATTTTAAATGCATATTGTTTGAGGGTGTATCTTGTTGAGCTATTTTCAAGCCGATTTCCGAAACCGGTAAATTAGTAGATGATGCACATTGCATTGATTGGTTTATTGGAAAAGTGTTCCATTTTCAATTTTATTCCGTTAAATGGTTTTCGAGACGCCTTTACTCAGTTGAATAAAAAATACAAGATACTATACTAACTAAACATGCCCGGTCCTGGGTTATGCCTATATCCATCTGTGACTGTGACTGCTGGATAGAAATCTGAAACATAATTATTTACATGAGTACAATATGCTTGAAAAAAAAATGGAATGTATTTGAACTGGTGCACTATTTCTTCATCTTTATAATGTCACTGACCATTCAATAAATGACCCATAGGCAACTTACGTTTACTTTCTATTAGTGTTGTTATGTAAATGTTGAAAAGATTGTCACTGTACAGTGATCACTTGCAGAGATCAAGAAGCTCAAATACAGGCAGATGTATAGAATCGTGTGCAGATCCAACAATACAATACCATTCGTCCTACGACTAATTGTCATTTCGCCGAGATATATATAGATTTTATTGACAGAAATCTAAAGTCACTTTTGTCTGCTTAAACATAATTTTAGCCAATCACATTTTAGGAAGTATTTTGCGGTTCAAAATGGCCAATTACATCAGAAACATGTTCGGTGGCGATACACAGTGTGATATGCTGGTGTTAGGTAAAGACTTCGCAAACGAATACACCTTGTATGCATATATTGATCGGTGCTCACGTTGTGAGCATGAAGCTGGAATACGGTGCAGGAGATAATGTGTTACACCTGGAGTACTAGCGAATGAAACTATTTCAGGAAATTGCAAATTTATTGACTTGAACTCGGATTTCTCAGTTAATTAACTAGGTATCATAGAAAGAAATGGATAGCTAGGAAATTAACTTCTGCACACGATAGTATGATACATGTGCGTGTATTTGAGATTATACGACTAATTGATCTCTAAAAACGACCGCTGTAAAAAAGAGTATGAGAGTGGATCTTTGGAAACGGCCGAACACGATACATACGACATAGTGCAGTCTCGGTTTGATTGAGACTGTTCATGAACGGTAGTGAAATATGCTAGCTACCGCTCACGCCCCCTAGCCCCGGGTTGAGCAGAACTCAAGATGACAATTTATACACTTATGTGCATTTTGCTTGTTATATTAGTAATGAATTAAAGCACATTATTATATATCTCTTACACTAACCCTAATGACATTGGCAGAGAAGAAGTCACGAGTGTGTGTATGCAGAATTTGAAATAGTCATTAACTTGCTGTTCGATCTTGGACTTCATGTGAAAAATCACCTGTTCAGGTGAATTGTCTCCTTTCGGAGTCAATAGTTCGTTCAGAATCATGCATATTGTAAATAAATGAGAGTTCGTTAATTAATTTTGTTTGGAGTATATTGGCTTTGCACGATTACAAATCAGTAGTGTTATTACTTACTGGTCCTTTGAGATCATCAAGCCCAATGATCTTTAAAGTAGAATATAGCTTAAACCGGTGCTAGGAGGCGTGAGAGGTGTTGCACTTAACATTAACTCTCATGAACTACTTTTCTCTTGTTTGTGTTTGTTGCTTCCAAGGGATCCCCTTTTGAGTATTTCTATACTCGGTAAAAAAAGTTTTAGACCGGGGCATATAATGGGGCATAAAAAGATAAAAAGAAAATCAGTCGACGGATTTTAATATTCTATGTATCAAATCAAAGACAAAAATGTATTCCATTACATAAAATAAAATAAACAAAACAAAAGCACCGGGAAACAATCACAGTAGCTATCCGAATGCACTAAGGGTCACTAAAAAAAGTTCCAAAATTTCTCAATAATGAGTATAGCCGCCACCATTTCCACGACACTCCATGAGCCTGTCCCTGGTCGAATACACAAACATTGTTCGAACCCGTACAATGATCGCTGAACCATGACATTCGACCATAACCGTTATTATCTCAGTTGATAATTGACAATAGATCAACAATCAATAATAATTATCGTTTACAAGGAAAGTTTGCAAAAAAATAATAATCTTTTTATTGGTTACTCGAATATCTGTAAACTTATACTTTATGAACTTTGCAACATTTTTTACAGACCCTTTGTGTGTTCGCGATATTTTTTTAAAATCAAATCGTGTTTGGAATTTAATGTTTCTGGTACTTAATTAACCGGGAAGGATTGACCTTGATTACTAAAAAAAGAAACTTAAATTATGTCTACTAGTTTTATTATTATATGAATTTATATATCTTGGTCCAAAACTTTTTTTACCGAGTATATATACTGTTGTACACCCACAACATAGACATTAACATTTCATCCACATTTATATGATCTTACATCAATGTTCGTAACATATGAAACGAATCATTTAAACAGTTTCACGAGCTTTATCATTCAATGAGTTTCATATGTTTTGTGTTTTAAATGTTTGACATTATTGGCTTGAGATCTTTACTTAAATAAGCAGTAGCTGGTGATATTGACTAAATGCAATTGGGCTCCTCGCAGATTATCGTTAAACATTACATGACGTCATTCGATCATATTACACAGGAGAAATATCAAATTATGAATGACGTATGTAATGGATTTCAAGCTACGTCATTAGATACATCTAAAAAGAATATTAGGATTTCAAAAGTCAATTGAGGTGTATTTCTAGATGACTGTATATTGTCCAAATCTGACGTAAGACAGTGATAGATTGTCTAACACAGGGTGACAATAAATAAATGGTGAAAATAAATAAGAGAACAAGTCCACATAACGCCTAATTATTTATGTAAATTTGATGTCTGACGCTATCAATTGAGGCAAACAGCATTATTTATGTGCTTTGAATTAAAATACACGACAATTGATGAGGGCTTAATTTACAGTAAAAATACAAGTTATTATAATGTGTTGTCTCATGATGAACTCAAATTACAATAGATCTATAACAGTAAACTGACAAGTAAAACTGTGGTTTTTCATTTATTGTTGCAACGTTGATTTTTGAAATGTTGTGTGACAAGTTAGAATTAACAACAGTTACAATAAATACAACAAACATAAGTACTTACTAAAACGAGTATCGCGCATTTACAAAACAGTGCCGTCATTTTGTGGGCTTTAAGCGAGTGTCCGGCAAACCTTCAACAAACGCCTTTATATGGCAGAAATATCACACACGTTTGGCATATAACATTCTACACTAGTTACGCATAATTAACGTCATCCAATGAGCGATCATCAGGCACGAATCTAGACAGGGGAGCACGCTAGATGTAAATCCTCTTAAAACTTGTCTAAGAATTAACTTAAACTCGAAGGAAATGAGTTTGTTTCCTTCTCAATTAGTATACATTGCCGTTTAAATCTCTAAAAAATGACGAATCCGTTTTTATATTAACAGAATATTAAAAAGCGTGTCCCTTGAACCCGGGTGTGGATCCGTCTCTAATTGTTTATGTAAATACACACACCTTTAAAGTTCATTCAAGAGGACCCTTAATAATGTTTAAACATGATCAATTCGTTTTATTTAATGAATTAGTTTGTTTTTATAGGCACGTCAACACTTTACTAAATAACAACTTATAGTATCTAATAGTGAAAATAAATCTATTTAAAAGCGTCTCCGTTGCGGAATGGTTAACGACGTTGCGTTGTAAACCTTCGCCTCTCACCGCTGCGGGCTCGAATCCCACTGGGAGCTCGACTTGTATGGGGTGTATATCTCCCAGCTCATTCGATTTGCTAGAGCGTGTAATGATGTTATAGACTTCAATGATCGTAATCAAGTTATTACAAGTAAACTTCTTCAGCAGGGTTTTCGTTATCACAAACTACGTAGATCTTTCTCTAAATTCTACCGCCGCAACGAGGGCCTGCTGGAAAAGTACAACACCAACCTTAAAACACTT
Source organism: Cyrtodaria siliqua (assembly GCA_037043455.1). NCBI lineage: Eukaryota > Metazoa > Mollusca > Bivalvia > Adapedonta > Hiatellidae > Cyrtodaria > Cyrtodaria siliqua. The sequence goes on from JAWPHD010002694.1 coordinate 59,715, forward strand.
CTGCGACTAGGCATATCACAACCCTCATTTTATGGAGATGTGGTCTATAAACTTCGAAAGTTAAAGGGGTCTGACGGGTTTCCTGACCGCTTTACAAATTTAATCAGGAAGTTCGTCAGAAAAGGATATAACCCCTTGGTTTTACAGCGCACTGCATGTTTAGTGATTGACCCCTCTACAGTCAGTCATTACGCTTCACTTTTCACTTGTGCGATGACTGGACTACCTCTTGGGACTCTATGATTGTACCTACTGAAACCCCAACTAAGGGAGGTGGGTGCATGAGCTTTCGTCCCTCGGGTTTTCTGGTCGTACCCTAGATTGGTCTTATCTTTAGCTGCAACTACTATGGTTGTTCAGTACGATTCTGGATACATCCTGAGATGTTTATTATTTTGTATGTATATCTTTAGTTGGTTTCTCTGGACGTGGACTTTATTGAAGAGATTTCCTTTTGATGGGATTTAGTTTTGTTTACACTGTCTTGTCTATTTGGGCGCTGAAGACAGGATAATAGCGAGGATTGTGCGCATATAAAATCGATTCAAGCTAACCAGTAGGTCTTATTGCCTACTGACCGTTCCAAGTCGGTAACCCTGTCTTCACCACCCTTTCTGTTGTTTTTTGTCTCTTTCATTGTAGTTTCAAGTCCTTGTTTGCAGTACAGTGCGGACCTACGATGCCATTGCGCTCGGACGCTGTGGTTTCTATAGGACCCTATATATCATTTTGTAAATGAGGTAGTGTCAATTCTTACGGATGGCATGAGGTGTACGGTAATGGTTCTACCCAGGAAAAGTGGGTGGTCTGCCTCCATAACAAAATACAATCGATCATCATATATAACCTTACATATGTTGAAAATGACGTAAAACCCGATACAAACAAACAAACTATTTAAAAAACCTTAAAACATCTATTTAACATTTCATTTTGCGACGTAATTATGAAGATTGTACGTTTGCTACTGACAATAAAAACGTATAGTTGTATACAGTGGCTTAGCGTGTATATAACATCTAAATTTGAAAATGTCTATTTAGTTTCTGGTTTAAATTGACCCTTTTAGTTGTATAATAGCAACATTTTTGAAATTATTTATCTATAACTGTGAATTTTTTAATAGTTGTTTTTGCGCCAATATTTACATAATTTTATTTTATCGATAGAAGTTGTGTTATTTGACGATTACTTTTGACTTTTGCCCCTAACATTTCTTAAAACAGCAAATATTTATACCTCAGTTTATTGAGACAGTATGCAGTTTCCGTTTCAAAAACACATGCCATTCGGGTAGTAAAGAATCATTTTTTCTGAGAGGTGTTGCACCAAATCATTTTACCGCTGCATAAATGTATGCTTATAATTATGAGATATCTTCAAGTCAGGATTTTTTTTAAAATAAGCTAAAATCCACGTGCTAAGAAAATTGAATTTAAACAGAAAATTAGTTTTTACTACCTAGGATTCTATACACATCCAATGCACTGTATTGCTTAATAGATAAAATTATGCATATATTATACACTATTTAATAATTGGCCCCTACCTAGACCCTGTTATATGAAGGAAGTTGCCATCCTAGAGTTTCGATGGAGAACTCTACTTTCACGCAAAACAATAGAAGAGGAAATCCGTTATTTGCAGTTGTTCTTTTTTTTAATTTTTATTTTTTATAAAATATGGAAAGCATTTTTGATTAGTTGATCTATTCTGTAGTATGCCTCGGTAAATGATTGTTATTCGTTACCAATTACAAAATATAGCCTAGTATACATATTGCATTGTTTGCGGTATATATTTGTACATATCTGTCTTCATGTGTCTTCTTGATTATGCCGGATGTGTCGCTCTGTTGGCATTGAAATCACTTGGTATTAAAACAAAAATGACAGGGAAAACATATCAGCTTTTAATTCAGAGGTCCCCACACCTAAAATGAATCTGACACTATGCGATGAATTATCTGTAGATATCCATACATTGAATTTGTTTGTTTTTTTGGATTTTTGTATTGGTCATAATTCTTACATTGAATTCCATACAATGAATAACACGTTACGTGTACTACGGAAAACAATGCAATGCATCTACACATGATTGAAAATCATCTACAAATTATAGAACAGCACAAGACAAAATCTCAATAAAAGAAGATACCTTTCAATAAAGGTAATTAACTGAAAAATTTAAAAAGTTGTGTTTGAACCAGCCCCAATGTCCCATGGGTCGAATGCAAATTAAAAACAATTACTACAAATCTACAACCTCTAGGAAATGTATATACTACGTTTCAATAGTGTAACCCTTACAGAGTGATGTGCATACAGATGTACGTACCGACTACCAAGACATTATTTATATACCCGCTAGTAAAACAGTAAGGAGAAGTAACGAAATAGTACAATTCCGACGGATGCCGTTCCTAAACGCGACATACCTTTTAGTAATCATCGTACATGTATTAAGTTTGATGCAAGATCTCAAACTGTATACAAGTTTAATATTTTCAGTCATCAAGGACAAATAACGAATGACTAACTCACAAATTTTCATTAAACTCTAACGGTTCGTACATCAAATGTTGGTAAGTTATTTTCGGTTTGTTGCCCATGTGTAATGAAATTTAGAAGAAAAAAACGCTAATTTTTAACAAATTACAAAAACAAAAACAATTTCAATTTTGGGATGGAAATCACCTTAAATGTAATATTTGTAAAATGTGATATTTCTTTTTTCTCATGATCTCTCATCTACCACACCTTCTAGTAATCCTCAAACATGTATGAAGTTTGACGCAAGAATCTCAAACTATATACAAGTTTAATATTTTCAGTCAAGGACGAATAACGAACGACTGACTCACAAATATTCCTCTAACTCTAACACTCTACACTAAATTTTGGTAATAATTATTTTCGGTATGCTGCCCCTATGTCATGAAATTTATAAAACAAATCGCTAATTTTTAACCAGTTTAAAAAACAGCTTTCATTTTGGGATGGAAATCACTTTATATCCAAAGTTTGTAAAATGCGATATTTGTTTTTGCTCATGCTTTTTTTTTTCCAAAACTATGGCGCAGAAACTACCACCTGAACATGTGACATGCACATGTTTGATAATTTGTATTCTGCGTGATGATCTGAATAATGATTATTTGCTATTTTGCATTTTGTCAGGCTTCATAACCACTGCTCTTAACTAAATTCCATATTATTGTTTTCTCGTTTAGGGTAAAGCGTTTTGTTAGAAACTGGGACCATACGCCGCTGGCCACGAAATGGCGGGGAAATACCTCATTGAATGTTCCATGTTCACAGTGAATGCATACCATCTTCGAAATGGCTCAATTTTCTGTACTATTGACATTTCAAATATTGAATTCTGCTCAATACAGTGGGTACAGTGCGTAAACGGTAACAAGCACCTATCACTACCGTTCATGAACAGTCTCAAATTAAGATTGCAATACTTTTTGTATTTAACATGTTCGACGATTTCCAAATTTCTCGTTTCGCATTTTTCTTTATATATTTTGTCTGCTTTTGCTGGTATTGCTTACTGACTAATCGAAAAAGATTTATTTTTCTCACATTCTCTCATAGCAATTACATTTTTCCAATATATCAATTGTCAGTGTTTTCCCATGCAAATCATTTGTATTGAATTATTGTTTGCTTATTCCTTCTTAGAAATGTCATGCCACTTGTCTTTCCTAGATTGGTAACCTATGCAGTTTCATTTGATATGGTGTTTTTTTCTAATCAATCCATTTTTCTGATCATCTGTGCTATTAGATATTACTTAAACTTATCCTTTGTTTGTGCGTTAGTGCTTAATATTTCCAGTCAGTTTTTGAAGAAAAAAAATTTGGTCAGTTCTATATATTCCGGGCTAATTACTAGTATTATGTTAAATTTTACAGTTACTCTACTATTAATGTTAATTGTATACATTATGTTTACTAGTCGGTTCAAAAGCTCCAAAAGGCTTACATATATGTTAACCTTTCCTAAATCGTACAAACTTCGTAATATCCTTGGTAGTAATCACTTTCATACAATCTTTATGAAACGTGTTAAAAAGTTTATCAAAAGAGGTTATGATCCTATCATTTTGCAAAGCACTGCATGTTTAGTGATAGACCCATTTACAGTTCACCACTATGCTTTCATCTTTGATTGTGCGATTACATGACAGATTGTGAACACTATGATGACGACTACCTCAATCGTTAAAGGACGGTAGAGATTGGTGTTTGTCTTAAATATTGTCTTGTCGTACAATTAACGGTTTGTTCTCTTGTTGCTCTAACTTCTGTCAAGTCATTGAGTACTTGCAGTGTGTCTAGGCTTTTGTTTACTTATATTCATCTATACATGATCATCTGTGTTTTACTTATATTGCATAATAATTCTACCTTGTTTGTTAGAGAAAATGGGCATATATTATGATAATAAAGAAAAAACTGACCTCTCATCCAAACTCTGATATATGAATGAATATAGATATAAAAATCGAACAGGAAAAGCAGCATTCAAGGACGACAGTCAACCACAAACACACACAGAAACAGACACATTTAAAGATGACTGAAAGGCCAAATAAACATCACAAACACAAAAGGGTTGACAATATGGCTACCGCCTGAAGTTCACGTTTTTGTGTAAATTTCTAACACTATAAATTACGAACTTGAATGACAGTTTTCAGGCAAACATTAAACTTTAAGGCGAATTTCGAAATAAAATGCATGAACTATAAAGCATTACATACAATTACATACAATCCATTTTGATTAGTTGATCTGTTCCGTGTTATGCCTCGTTACAAGACTGATTGTCATTCGTTGCCTAACCTATTACTAAAATATCCTACTACTAAATACAGCAATTTTTGCGGTATATTTCGTTATAGATTTGTCTTCACGTGTCATCTGAAATATGCCGGATGAATAAATAAAAAACTTTTTGTCCAGTGACTCAGAAAGGCCGTTGTATTAAACCCTAAATTGCAGGATATAATACGACCGAAGAGGGTCATTCAACGATTAACCAAAATTACAGGAAATAAAAGACTGAAGCTATTAAACTATTAGGACTCAATCAGTTTAAATGCAGTTTGTAACACTATTATCATAATCAAGTTCCCTAACTAATCCCAGTTTCCCATTCGAAGAAATATATACCATAATTATTATACCCACCCAAAACAATATATTTTTGGAGAAGGTCATCACTTTTGATAAACATGTGAAAATAATAGATTATGTACAAATGTTGCTTGACCGAATGAAACAAATGTCTGTATGATCAGAAATCAGAAATTGTTTAACTTGATAAAATATGACCAGAACTCGTTTTTCGAGATTTTTTTTAGTAAAAGCGGATGTCTTCCCCCACACACACTGGGGAAAGGGCAATAAATCCACCAAAAAGCATTTGACTAGAACACGACAATGACATACGCAACTAGGCTTGGTACTGATCATCCCTATTAAGTTTCGTTGAAATCCGAATTAGACAAAGTTGGTGCATTAAAGTCTTTAAAGGTCCATGACTCCGCCAAAATCCATTCATACGGTACGACACCAATATGGGCAACTAGGCTTGGTATAGATCATCTCTGCTAAGTCTCACTGTAATCCAGCCAAGGATTTAGGAGAACTAGTCCGACCAAAGTTTATTTATAAGGGCCATAACTCCGCGAAATATCATTCTACCGGAACATGGCGATGATATGCGCAACTAGGCTTGATACTGATCGTCCCTATACAGTTTCGTTGAAATCAGGCCAAGGGTTCAGAGAACTAGTCCAGACAAAATGTGTGTATAAGGTGGACGTAACAGCGCCAGAAATCATTTAACCGGAACACGGCAACGATATGCGCAACTAGGCTTGATACTGATCATCATGGCCAAGTTCCGTTGAAATCCAGCCATGAGTTCAGAAGAACTAGTCTGCACAAGGTTTGTGTATTAAAACTTTTAAAGACCCATATCTCTGTCAAAAATCATTTAACCGGAACACAACAATAATATGGATTCAGGGGAATAGTCTGGACATTGTTTGTGTATTAGAATCTTTAAAGGGCCATAACTCCGTCAACAATCATTCAACCAGAGCACGGCGACGAAATGCGCAATTATGCTTATTACTGATCGACCTTGCCAAGTTTCGCTGAAATCTGGCCAGGGGTTCAGAGAACTAGTCCGGACAATGTTTGTGTATTAAAACTTTTGAAGGGCCATACTTCCGCCAAAAATCATTCAACCTAAACACCGCGACAATATGCACAGCTAGGGTTGGTACTGATAGTCCTTGCCAAGTTTCGTTGAAATCCGGCGAGAACTAGTCCGGACAAATTATGTGACATACAGACAACGACAGACAGACGACAGACATGAGACAGCACAAAAACAATATGTCTCCCCATCCACTTCGTGAGGGGAGAAATAATTATGTTTTCGATAAGACAAGTACGGTGATAACAGATTCCTGCTTATCATCCCCGACCCTTAACGCATTCTAAGAGATAGGTTATAATTAAACTAAATTATATATCGACGACCGACCCTTAAACATGTTCAATTAAAATTTTAAACGAATTATTATTAGTTTGAAAATATTCCTAAGAATTCCTCTTGTACCAATAACTAGGAAATATATTCAGAGATCGAGCCAAGAGTTAACTACAATTAAATAGCCTTATCAGATTATAATACAGATTTGAACGCCAATTTACCGAAAAAATGTAAGGGGAATGCCCCTAACTGTTAATGAAACGTAATTCAGTTTTGTGGGTAAAATCTGTGTATGTTCACATATTTGCATTTATTTCACTCCTAGATTCGCGCTTAATGCCTTGCAATTGGACGATTTAAATTACGCGTGAAACATTTTGGTTTTCCCCTAATGACATATCATGCATTTAAAATAAACATGACTATTGTCATATTGCTGTTGGTCATATAACTGTTATATAAAGGAGCTTGTTCGACAGATGCCTTACAATCGCTACAACTCCTCCTTCAGATAGTAACAATGAAAATGGCACTATTTTGGAATTTCTTTATTCTCATCTTTGTAAGTAAATTTCTTGCCAAAATAAACGAAAAAAACACCTGAAATGCATTTTATTTCGCAGAATTAGGACTGGAAAAACAGCATGTTCGTGAAAGGCGAAACATTTATTCTCATCTGTGTGAGTAATTTTCTTGCAAAAATAAACGGAAAAAAATATCTGAAATGCATTTTATTTCGCAGAATTAAGAGAGGGAAAAGCAGCATGTTCGTGAAAGGCGAATCAGTTTTAATCTGTCAACATAATATGACATTTAACACATTAAACATGAACTAAAATAACATAAAACTTCTCTGAAAGTGATTAGGTTACTGGTCCTTTGGGAGCATCAAGCCCAATCTTTTTTGCTTTAAAGTATAATAGAGGTGTTGTACTTTATATTACATCTCATGAACAGACACAACAACCGAGTCTGTTAATTTTATCTCTTGTTTGTGTTTGTTGCTTCCAATGGAGCCCCTTTTCAGTATTTATTTATACTAGTATACTTATATCTGCTAAGTTATTGAAATGGAAATAATGCCAGTATCAATGAAAGGAAAAGCTGCGTGCGATAGTTCTTATATATCTATGTGACATTGTATTGCTTGTAATCATTTGAATATTTTTAGATTTATGTTCGACAATCACAGTCCCATCCAGAAACCACCCAGGATCTGTCGTGCTCAGTGAGTATTGTCTTTTTGTGTTTCTCAATCGCCATTGCACGAAATTAAATTTAAAGAACTAGGACCAAGAATGCCATTCTCTTACATGATCGTAAGAGGAAACTAGTAGGATTATTAATCAATCTTTCTCTCCATCGGTTGACAAGTTTATGAATTCAGGCCTCATGTTTCTATCTCGATGAAAAATAAATCTTGGGATACACAAAGTTTGTATCGGTGGCTGTTTTGGACCATCTCTGACATGTTCGCTGTTGTATAAACAGAGACATTGCGAGGTGGCACAAACAATCCGTCATATTTATCGATTAAAGAAACTAACACCCCAAATAACGGCAAAATTACGCTACAAAACCATTTATCAAAACTCTATCTAGGTGCTCAGGTTATACAATAATGTATGTGTGCCGATTAAAAGTACAGGTTTGTTCACAGGTGCTTCAAATACTCGTGAATATGTGTACATTTATGAGTTGGCAACTCTTAATTTGACTTCCAGTTTAGGGGTTTGGCCTGGCTGTGTCAATGTAGAGTTTGGATTCTCAAAATAAGTGATAAAATAAATACCTCGTCGTCAGTAGGTTTAGAAACGGTGTACAACTGTTGTAAAATTAGCGTTGATTGCGGGATAGAGTGTACATGTGCATGATTACCCGCAATACAATGCAGATCGTTATGTTTAAAGTAGCAAATCCATACTACATAAGTTTCCATACTAAACCAAACTATGAACTATTCTTCTGTAAGAGCTCTTCTGTATATTCAACAAATTATACATTTAAACATACGCCTCAACCTACCACTTTCTTTAATAATTTCAGACACAATGTCAGAGTGGTTACATGTGTGCATGGGTTTACTTAGTAACTGGTGAACGTGCTCAAGCTTGTCTACGTAAGTATCCCGTGCATTTTACGTCTACATTTTCTTTGTGAAGCTGACTTAAACATGTTTCATGTTAAACTGAATATGCCCCACTGCAATACTTGTTCTGTAGACAATTGGCATCTCGTTACTGTTTTGGACTTATTATGAAGCGTGACCTTGAGGTTTAAACTGTTTATGTAATTGGAATAGGCGATTGTTATGTCACTGCGTTGTCTTTATAATCCTGACGGTAAAAACGTGCGTACGAAGTGTTTTTGGTATTTCTGAAGGTTTCTATATTGGTAGATGTATAGCTCTATGGAAGGAACAGTGACAAACAATAAGAGATATGATTTGATGTAACCCGGGAGACAAACGCTTCAAGTGGACATGCATTCAAAGATATCATACTGATCATGTAGTAAAGTGAACAAAAATGAATAGCGCTCAGCTTTCATATATAGACTAAAAATGTATTTTATATTTTGAAAGGAAGTCTGTTACATACGTATGTAAGGATTGTACAGATTGATTAACACTACATCGCTGTGTATTACAATGGGTGTCAATATCAGCTTATTATTTATCAATGTTCATTGAAATACATCTCTCTACTATATAGCTCTTCAATCGGAAAGATCTCCAATTTTAACCGGAAATCGACTTCCTAGCGCCCTCTCGCGTGCATCCAACAATATAGATGACATTGACAACAGCCGACGATTAGAATATGAACGATTGCGAAAAGGTAATGTTTTTTTTGGTATTAATTAATTTGCTGGATTTGATGTCCATATTAAAAACAATTTTGAGAAACTACATGTAATCATGCATCGTGACTAAGCAGCCTGATACAAATGCAAACCAGTAACGAATAAAACTCCATGTTTATTCAATTTTGGAATGATCACAGAACTAATACTTATTCAACTATCGGCGAGTTATAGTGTTACTAATAAATCCACTTCATGTTTATTCGGCTATCGAACTAATAAATACATTCCATGTTTATTCAGCCATCGGAAAAACGTCTTGTAACTTATAAATATGTTTATTCAGTTGTCTAACTAATAAATAAACTCCATGTCTATTCAACTATAGGAACTTATAAATACACTTCATGTTCATTCAGCTATCGGAGAGTTATAATGTAATTTTTAAATGTACTCCATGTTTATTAATATATTAGAACTAAACAATACACTAATGTTTATACGTGCCGTAAAACATCATTCATTCATTCATTCATTCATTCATTCATTCATTCATTCATTCATTCATTCATTCATACATTCATTCATTCATTCATTCGTGTTTATACAGCTATCGGAGACACCCTGCGAGCTATATATCGTCGCGCAGGTTCTCGTCGGGTAGTATCCGTTAAAGGAAACGATACCTTTTTAGACAGAACAGATAGAGTTAGAAACAAAGGGACAGAAGTCACCGTCCTTCCTGTAGAAACCACCAAAGTCGCAGGTGAGATAAATGACATGTTTATAATATCATTTATTCTGAAAAAAATATGGCGAAACGTTCACTTGTCATATCTCCCTAAATGACCAGTCGGCAATCTTGGTTGGTCTAAAAGTAAAAGAAATATAAAAAGATCGGACAGGGAAAGTAGCATTCAAGGAGGACAGTCAACCACAAAACACAGAAACAAACACGCAAACAGACAAACAAGAAGGTAAAAGCAATAATAAATGCAAACGACATCACAAACACAAAAGGGTTGACAATAGGTCAGTGGCAAAGTAGGCCACTGGGGGGTTTAAACCGGTCCAAGGGTGCACCAAACCTCACACTTACCCTATTGTCATCCCATTAAAACAGGACAGTGTAAATAAAGAAATTCCCGCCGTGATCTAATCATGTTAGTATTCGTTATTCCTCAAATAATTATTTCTAAGCAACTGATCATTACGTGGTTCCGCCCTTAATTCTATTAAGCGATGGGAAAGCTAATATGGGATTTTATAACGGATAGTTTGACAATAAAACACGTATAAAACATATTTTACTAAAAAAATGCGATTACCTATTTCAAATTAACTATTACATGTTTTCATTTTCACAATATGCAAACTTTTTAAACCGAAATTAAGTTTTATTTCATACACCAGCCAACCCCATTTTCACTTCTTGGAGAAGGGGTTGGATGGGTATGAAAGTTAATACTCGGACCACGTAATGTAAACTAACTAAAGTAGACACACTGTTCGTCACATTTTCTAACCATCTGTTTACAAACGACCACTTTCGACTAATAGTATAACATTATATGTAACGAAATTCTGACTGATTCATTCTTAGACTATAATGTCAATCGAAAAAGTGCATTTTACTGGTGATATTTATCTCATATACTATTTCAGGTGTGGGAACCGGATGTAAGACATGTACTGATAAGAGCCAATGTACTGTTTCCGGGGAATACTGTTATCATTCTCCCACGTGTGCCATGCGTATATGCCAACCTCTTTAACATGAAGTATATTTAAAATTTATATCATGTCCATACTATTCTTATTCATGATAGTGACAAAGGGAATATAGCATAGGTTTCAATACAACTGTTCATTTGCGCATGCCAGTTATTCAAACGCAAACAATTGACAGCCTTAGCATTTTCCTTCTGGAGTGACGTACACGATCAAGTGAATGTTTGATGTATTGTGCTTAAGATCAAGTGAATGTGTGATGTATTGTGCTTACGAACCAGGTGAATGTTTGATGTATTGTGCTTACGATCAAGTGAATGTTTGATGTATTGTGCTTACGATCAAATGAATGTTTGGTGTATTGTGCGTACGATCAAGTGAATGTTTGGTGTATGTTTGATGTATTGTGCTTACGAACAAGGTGAATGTTTGATGTATTGTGCTTACGATCAAGTGAATGTTTGATGTATTGTGCTTACGATCAAGTGAATGTTTGATGTATTGTGCTTACGATCAAGTGAATGTTTGGTGTATTTGTGCTTACGATCAAATGAATGTTCGATGTTACCAAATGTTTGTGTTTAACTTTGGAGTACGGAGAACCCAGGAGATACTGGGTTTAGTCGGTGTGGCCTAATGCAAGACACTATATTAACCTCGTCCTTCGCATGAGGACATACACCACGTGGTCCCGTGTAGCAGAGTATATTCTTCGAGCACTTTAGATAACCATAGGAATATGTTTGATAGTACGGTCTCGGATTTCCCTTTCTTTGGGTAGGATGAAAAAAACAAACAAAAAAAGTGTTGATGAGTTTTCATATGAGATGTTTTTTAAGTTATGTAGCATATGTTAGAAAATGTGGAAGTTTGTCTCAGGATAATTATTTGTGATGTACATTTTTTCTATAGCCTGAACGGAATATGTATAAATTGTAAACATTCATGTCAAACTACTGTATTTTTTATGTAAATATCCTGTTCAGTGGACGCGTAGCGTCTGATGTAATATCTTATTGAAACTGCATACACATTGAGAAGTATTGCCCATGTATTTCTGTAGCTACTACGGAATAATGGAGCTAGAGTGTTCACATGGCTTAATAGCGAATATTTAGCAAAACAAGTGCAGTAACTCTGGTGTTACTAATCCAATCCAATCTGACTGCTCGCATATATACAAAATATCCACCGCGTGTATACAAAATGGATGCAAGATGCATACATGCGCTTATGGGTGTGTTATAACTTCTGATCTCATTTGTATTTGTTTTAAAATACCACTTTGTATGTGGAAAAATGTTATTCACACAGGTTATCCCCTTAAGGTTACATCCATAAATACACATGCCATATAGTACTATATTCTTTTTTTGTTTTATTTATTTGCTATATGTTAATTTGTGTTGTATTTTCTGATGGTATTTACTTTGTTAATTGGATGTTTACTTATGTTAAATGGCATTACACACTGACAGGATAGTATGACATGCCGTTAGTAATGTGTTAACTTTTATTTTATTTCCTGATGATATTAATTATTTTGTTTATTGAATGTCTTTATTTATGTTACACGTAATTAAAAACTGACAAGCTATTATGAAACGCCTTTGAATACTGTCATCCTTTGTTATTTAAACAGAGTGAAAGATACACTTAAGTGACATGACATAATTAAATAAATTACGCAAGCATATGTGGAATTTTTTTATAGCCTAAGTTTATTTATGTTTCTGCAAATGCTCAATCTTGATGTATTAATTAATAACTGTTTTTTTAAATTTGGTTGATCTACACAAAAGCATTTTTGTTTGTTTGTCAATATATACTTGTTGAGTGTGGTTTTGTGAACATTACATGTTTGCCCTTATGTATTTTGCAATCTACGCATAATTTATCTTTGCTAAAGTTTAATATAATAAAGAAATGATAAATAGATTATACTTGACTGTGTTTTGTTTCGATACATAACATGAATTTTATACAGAATGTCAGATGAATGATGCTTTGAAATAACTGCAAAAACTGATATTGATACAATCGATATCATGTGAAAAAAAACATTTGTTAAACTACGGATTAATTGAACATTTTCTTTTTCATAGTCCCTGAAATATATATTGAAAATAATACAAGTGTAATGGGTTATTTTACTCGAAAGACTTGATTTATCATAGCAAGTGAAAAATGCACAGATTATATATAAATATCTACTACTAGTAGATTATTATATTTATTCCTTATTTCATGAAAAAGGGACGAAAAATTACCCCTTCCACTAAAATCACAATGGAAACATTCTGCATAGCAAGGATCAAATACTTCATATGCATTTATATGGGCATAGTTGGATGTTCCTACTCATATTTAGAGCAATGATGACGAGATTATTGTAAAAAAATTCTGAAAAATGGAAGATGGCCGCCTAGGCTAAAATAAAATCAACTTAATATTCAGGTCGTTGTTTTCTAGAATAGATCGTAATCATATTAATATGAGCATTGGAAGATATTCTGACGAAGCTTCCAAGAAGGCCTATATTAACCCTGTATTTGTCTAACATAAATAAACATAGCAAAACCAACATTGCGTTTGACGTTTTCAAAATAGATTGCAAGTGTTGTTTTTTCAAGGTTGGCGAAGTGTTCAATTCATCGCTAAATTGATTGATTGGTGTGATAACAACTGAAACAGAATTAAATCATGTGATCCGTAGAGATTACTGTAACACCAATGTATCCATCATGCAATGCAATATGCACAAAGGATACAAGAAAGATAACTCTTATATAAAAGCAGTTCAGGTACCGACGGAGTTAACTATTCATTATTACGCTCTTCTTGCTTTGCAATTAAGGTGATTGGGTTCACTAACTCTTGATCATGATATGTAAAATGCATGATCGTGGTTTGTTGAACTTAATATGTCAATTAGTACTTATATCCAATGCTGGTATGATAATTTATGATGTGACAATGTACATTTACATACTAGGCTCCAGTAGGCATATGCCATGGAGTACATACCATATTATGGTGATTGCTGGACATGTGGGCACCAACCTAATAGACAATAATCAGTTATGACATGCTATGACATGCAGAACATCGGATGACCTACTCTTTCCACGAATTGAATTAAACCGAAAGTAGCCGCCATTTATTTGAAGTTGGGTTCAAAATGGCGTGAGTTCACACGATATCACGCTCGTCGAATGTAGTGCAAATTGTTCATCTTACCATCATTTTTACGGCCGTTTTTGCTAGAAGTTAAATATTTCCGAATTACAGATACAAATTCAATACTTACCAGCTCTAACTAGTTTACCATTCACATTGTGTCATAACAAAAAACTCAATATTATAATTAGAACTATTTGCGAGTTATAAAACATGGTTTCTTGTTCTAGTGTCATATGCAGAAACGTCAATTTTTTTTCTGTACACTATGTATATGAATGTCAGTAAACTGCAATATACGAAATAAAACGTACAGGAAAAACACACTTGTTATCAAAGTACTTGCATCATGGAAAACTAAAAGAAAACGAATTAAAAACATGATCGTGGAATTATTGTGTGTGTGGTGTGATTGCCATCAGTATGTTATTTTCTGTTCGTATATTTCATTTCCTTGTGTTGCATTTTTGCTTCATCTAAATAAAACGATCATGTTATCCATGGTCTTGCCTAATCATTAGGAGCCACATTTGTGACTACTTAATATAAAAGCATATATATGCTTAATAAAAATATTCTTTTTTTAGACAATGTGATATATACTCGGTAAAAAAAGTTTTGGACTTGGGCATATAATGGCGCATACAAAGAAAACCAGTTGACGGATTTTATTATTATCCCTTATTATCTCAGTTGATAATTGACAATAGAACAACAATCAACAATAAGTATCGTTTACAAAGAAAGTTTGCAAAAAAAATAATAATCTTTGTATTGGTTACTCGAATGTCTGTAACTGTTACCTTTTATGGACTTTGCAACATTTTTGACAGACCCTTTGTGTGTTCGCGATATTTTTTAAAAATCAAATCTTGTTTGGAATTTAATGTTTCTGGTACCAAATTAACCGGGTAGGGTAGACCTTGGTTACTAACACTATTTTTATTTTTATATGACTTTATATACCCTGGTCCAAAACCTTTTTTACCGAGTATATATATAGAGAGAGGAGTTTGCATGATTGACTGTATTATTAACATCAATAAACGAGTTGGATGACAGTTATGCTACACAATCACGTTTTCTATCAGCTTAACAAACCACATGTCAAGCATATCAACAGGTTACCGTCTTGTCAAGCATATCAACAGGTTACCGTCTTGTCAAGCATATCAACAGGTTACCATCTTGTCAAGCATATCAACAGGTTATCGTCTTGTCAAGCATATCAACAGGTAACCGTCTTGTCAAGCATATCAACAGGTTATCGTCTTGTCAAGCATATCAACAGGTGACCGCCTTGTCAAGCATATCAACAGGTTACCGTCTTGTCAAGCATATCAACAGGTTACCGTATTGTCAAGCATATCAACAGGTGACCGCCTTGTCAAGCATATCAACAGGTTACCGTCTTGTCAAGCATATCAACAGGTTATCGTCTTGTCAAGCATATCAACAGGTGACCGCCTTGTCAAGCATATCAACAGGTTATCGTCTTGTCAAGCATATCAACAGGTTACCGTCTTGTCAAGCATATCAACAGGTTACCGTCTTGTCAAGCATATCAACAGGTTACCGTATTGTCAAGCATATCAACAGGTTACCGTCTTGTCAAGCATATCAACAGGTTACCGTCTTGTCAAGCATATCAACAGGTCAAGCATATCAACAGGTTACCGTCTTGTCAAGCATATCAACAGGTTACCGTATTTTCAAGCATATCAACAGGTTACCGTCTTGTCAATCATATCAACAGGTTATTGTCTTGTCAAGCATATCAACAGGTTACCGTCTTGTCAAGCATATCATTAACATCAATAAACGAATTGGATGACAGTTATGCCACACACACACACGTTTTCTATCAGTTTAACAAACCACATGTCATGCATATCAACAGGTTACCGTCTTAAAACGGTCAGTAAGCAATATGACCTACTTGTTAGCTTAAATCGACTTTACTTAATAGCTTAAGTCTCGTCTTGTCGTACACTTAACGATTTGTTCTCTTGTTGCTCTGGCTTCTGCCAAGTCGTTCAGTTCTTATTTTGTGCAATTCTAGGCTTTTATTTTTATCTTTTACATACATGATCATTTATGTGTTTTACTTATATTGTATATTAATGCTGCCTTGTTTGTTAGAGAATATAACCTGGTGCGGATATCTTTATTTATACTGTCCCGTTTTGATGGAATGACAATACTTAGGGTAATAGTGAGGTTTCGTGAACCATAGAACCTGGTTTAAACCCCCCAGCGGACATTTGTTTGCCACTGACCGTTCCAAGGCGGTTGCCCTATTGTCAACCATTTTATGCTTTTGATGTCATATTTTGCCTGTTATTCATAGTTGTATATGTTGGTTGTTTCTGTGCGTGTTTGCGGTTGACTGTTGTCCGCTGCACTTCCTGATCGACTTTAATATCCACTTTTTAGGGGGTAAAAAGTACATCCATTCAATCATCTAACCATAATGTCAACATCCAGAGAAATTAACAAACGATACACTTAAATATTGTTGTAAAGATATATAAAAATACATAATTAGTAACACTTCAGGATGCATACAGAATTAGTTACACTTCAGGATGCATACATAATTGTACTGAATAACAACATCAGGTAAAGTAAAGAGAAAACCAATCTATGGTACGGCAAAATCATTTTTATGGATAAAAGGTTTTAGAAGTGTAGTCATAGAATACCACGAGATAATACCACAAAGCTGTCCAATCAGAAAAGTGACGCTTAGTGACTTTACTCATAATAGCCAACATAATAAAAAAGTGTATATTGAGGCCTTGAAACAGCAAATGTACAAACACATTCTGTTATCATTCTTTCAAGGGTGCAACACGCTCTTCAGTATTAATTGTATTGACTAATATTAGCACGTTTATAGGAATGCATATGCTGTGCCCAATTTTATGACATTGGATATTTAAAATATAATAGCGTGGTAAATGCCCATGGCCACATGTACTGGATCAAAATGGCCACCACTTTCATGCGAAACGACCACCACATGGCCACCACATGCAGACAACATGGACACCACTTTCATACGAAAGGATTTTAGCATGCATTTACAATTGATTCAATGCATACGAAATTGTCACCGCATGCTTTCACTATGGGCATCACTTTCAAACAAATGTGTCGCCGCATGCCCACAAAATGGACACACTTTTTAAAAACATTGATGAGTATCTGGTGCACTGACATGTTTACTTCAATAATTCAAATAACAATTACAATACAATGTATTAGAATTTTGCTCGACTACCTGCACATTTGCAACTTAAGTGTTCATCGTTATAACGTTGGATTACATATCTTAATTACGTTCGTCTGTTTCTTTAAAAAACATGTTATGTCAGTGTAAAACATATGGTGTGCCCTTTAACTTTTCCTAATGTTTACATACATAAACATCCTTTCTAAAGTCTATGCTGTACCTCATTTTCTTTATGCCGGTGTAAACTGTTGCTTTGCGTTTGATGTCGCGTTCAAGTCCTTTAGGACCAACGAGCCCAATATGGGTGGCTTTGAAGTAGAATACCGCTTAAGCCGGTGCTAGGGGGCGTGAGAAGTGTTGCTTCTTTCATTACTTCTCATGAACAGACTCAATAAAACCGAGTCTGCTACTTTATTCTCTTAATTGTGTTTGTTGCTCTCAAAGGATCATCTTTATCAGTATTTATTAACATTCACACTAGCGTTCGTTTAGTGCAGTGTGGCGGCTGTAAAAAGTATCCCCGTGCTACGAATCAGTAGTGTTATATTTTACTGGTCCTTTGGGACCAACGAGCCCAATATGGGTGACTTTAAAGTAGAATACCGCTTAAGCCGGTGCTAGTGGGCGTGAGAAGTGTTGCTTCTTTCATTACTTCTCATGAACAGACTCAATAAAACCGAGTCTGCTGCTTTATTCTCTTAATTGTGTTTGTTGCTCTCAAAGGATCACCTTTATCAGTATTTATTACGTGCAAATTGTTAGAAGTTTGGATCACATGTATTATGTAAATGGTTGATTCTTCATGTTTGTACTGTTATGTCGTTGTAAAAGACTTTGCATTTTCCACACGTTTATAAACATAAACAGATTTTCTAATAGTCTATACAGTATGTCCCTTTCCTCAATATAGATATAAAAATCGAACAGGAAAAGCAGCATTCAATGACGACAGTCAACCACAAATACACACAGAAACAAAGAACAGATTTAAAGATGAATAAAAGGCCAAATAAGACATCACAAACACAAAAGGGTTGACAATAGGGCTACCGCCTTGGAACGGTCAGAGGCAAAAATGCCTCTGGGGATTTAAACCAGTTTCTAGGGTGCACCAAACTTCACACTTACCCTACTGTCAACCCATTATTACGGGACAGTGTAAATAAAGAAATCCCAGCCATGAAGTATTCTCTAGCCAACAAGGCAGCATTAATAGGCAATAGGTAAAACACAAAGAGGCTCGTGTATATATAAATACAAAATATAATTGATTTTATTCTTTATTACCTCCCATATGGAGAGCTTATGAACATGAGCACACAATATATACAAGAAAATAACAAGCAGCACATGATTATGATTAGAAACATATATACATGCATGATACAAGAACGTTCTTATTTACGGGGTGAGTAATTATAAGATAATAGTAATGATTAGGTACTTAATATTCATTCATTATTTATTCTCTTTATTTGCTATTTTAAAGAGATTAATTAAAAAATACACGTGCAAGAGTACATTGGAACATGGAAGATGCATTAACAAGAAAGCATTTATCTTTCTGGTATTTTATGTAAAACTATATAACTCGCATTCGACTGTATCAACAAAGATCACAAAGACGAGTTCGAGCGACCGGGACTGACCCTACCTACAAGATCTAGCCTCCGTGACCCTAGTCCGATACATAACAAGATGTGAAACCATCATCATATTTTACTTGCAGAAGTTATATGATTTTATTATTATTTCTTTATATTATATTTGAGTCCTTTTGGGCATTAGGTAGACGTCATCGTAGGGTCCATAGCCTGTCCTGTCATCGCACAATCAAAGAGGAAAGCACAGTGGCGAACTAAGTCTGTGTTAACTGTTGCTTGGTGTTTTATTTCAGGTATATTTATTTATTGACAATATTAATTGCTGTTAATTTTGAACACAAAATGTCACAACTCTACATTTACTACTTACAAATTCACGCAGAGCTTACTTTTGTTAAAATGAAAATGTAATAACACAATAAAACATTCGCGTGTTGTTTTTTGTTTTCAAATTATGATCTATTAGTGAAATTTGTTTCTCATCATAATTATATTGTTGATGGTGGTTTAAAAATGTATGTTTTTGCAATTTATATATCTATGGACTGTTCATAAATTTCTTAAGCATTTGATATCGCAATCTGCGTTTTGAAGCAGTATATATAAAATCTCACAACGAAACCATTTTGGCAGTGCATCTTTATTTGCTTTTCCTACATGTATGTGTTTTTTGTCAAAATATAGTGGATTCTATATTTACAGCATTTATACACGCATTATATTAAACTGATAATTTATGTTTATTAAATCTTAATTCTAATCTGCAGTTGTTGTTGTTGGTTTTGTTTATGCTAAGTACAGCAATAGCACAATATGGCGTAGTTGAATATGTCGTTGTATCTGCATTGTAGTGTGGTAAATCTGTTCAACGTATGTGTCTGCATTTTATGTCGTTTCAGCTGGTTAATTCCATTGTGGCTGCGAAGTGGTGGTGATTTTACGTAGTTCCTACATCCACTAGATGACTGTTCTCTACACTGACTAGTAACAGCATTAAGGCTTGTCCCCGAAAAGATCCTTCAAGGACCACACTAAATGATTTCGTCGTTTCGCACTCCTTTATCGGGTGAGGCAAGTCACCGATAAATACTTCCCCGAAAGGGCTTTTGACACAGGAGATGCGGACTTTGCCCTCATCGACACCTTCATGTATCGGAGACTCGCGGCACGTTTTACTAATTACCAAATGATACAGTGATTACACATTCTATTATTTAAGCAATTACACATTTATTTAACGTGAATGTGGTTTTAGTTTACGGTAATTTAAAGAGGACTGAACTCATTAAAATGCTTTGAGGTAAGTTTAATTATCAGTCGAACAATGATGTCATGGCCGCTTGTGTGTGTGTGGTTCACGATGTGTAATAGTCCATGCTGATTTATTACTCTCTCTTTGGAAATATAACTGTATACACTGTTGCTTTGTGTTTTATTTCAGTCGTTTGATTGATTGACAATTTTAATTTCTGTTAATTTTGAAGATAACATTCCAAATATCTACATTTATTGCTAACAAATGCATGCACTTGCTTATTTTTGTTAAAATGAAAATGTAATAAAACAACAACAACTCGCTTTTTGCGTTTAGTTTTCAAAGTATGATAGATCTATTAGTGTAATTTGTTTCTCAGAATAATTATTTTGTTGATGATGGTTTTGTTAAAAATGTATGTTTTAGCAGTTTGGATATATGAGGGCTGTTCATAAATGTCTTGAACGTTTGTTATCACAATCGTCGTTTTGAAGCAGTTGATATAAAACAACACGACGAAACATTTTGGGAACATCTCTATTCTATTAGATGTTCCTACTTGTCTTTTGTCAAAATGTTTTGGATTCTTTATTTACAGCATCTATCCACGTAATTATGAACATCCCTCGTATAATATTAAACCGATAATAATTATTTATGTTTGTAAATATGGCGTAGCTGAATATGTCGTTGTACTGTAGTATAATAAATCTGTTCAACTGGTTTATTTTCGTTTTATGTGATTTCACTGCGGCGGTGAAGTGGTGGTGCTTGTGCGCAGTTCCTACATCCACTATGTGACTGTTGTCTACACCCACTAGTGACAGCTTGAGGCTCGTCTCCAAAAAGATCCGCTTAAGGGCCACATTAAATGATTTCTCATTCTTCACCCCTGTATCACATGAGACAATTCAGTGATACATACTTTCCCGAAGGGCTTAAGACACAGGAGGTGCAGTCTTTTCCCTCTTTACAACCGTTACATACCGCAAACCCGCGGCACGTTTTACTAATTAACAAATGATACATTGATTGCACGTTCTATTATTTAAGCAATGATAAATTTATTTAACGTGACTGTCGTTTTATTTTAGGGTAATTTAAAGAGGATGACACTCATTAAAAAGGCTTTGATGTACGTTTAATAATCAGTCGAAAAATGATAATGGCATAACCGCTTGTGTGTGAGGTTAACGATGTGTAATAGTCCATGCTGATTTATTACTCTGTTTAAGGAAATGTAACTGTATTTACTAATATTTTCAAATTTAAAGCGATTCATATTCTGAACTGTTTCAAATTGTATGACTTTAAATAATTCAAATATAATAGCGTGGCAAATGTTCTACGTATAATGCACCTGGCCACATGTAATGGATCCAATGGCCACCACGTTCATGAGAAATGGTCTCCACATGCATACAACATGGCTCCGACATGCATACAACATGGCTCCCACATGCATACAACATGGCTCCCACATGCATACAACATGGCTCCCACATGCATACAACATGGCTCCCACATGCATACAACATCGCTCCCACATGCATACAACATGGCTCCCACATGCATACAACATGGCTACCACTTTCATATGAAATGGCCACTTCATGCTTACACATTTTCCACCACTTTCATACAAAAGGATCTTAATTAACATGCATTCATAATTGATTTAATACATGCGAAATTGTCACCAAATGCATACACTATTGTCAACACTTTCAAACAAATTTGCCGCCACGTGCCTACAAAATGGACACACTTTTTTGAAAATATCACTGACATGTTTACTTCAATAATTTAAATAACAATTATGATATTAGATTTTCGCTCGACTACCTTCACATATGCATGTTGTGTGCGCATCCTTTTAGCTTTGGATCACTAGTTTTATATACTATATACGTTCGTTTGATTAGTTATTTTGTCAGCTGTTATGTCAGTGTAAACGATATGGTGTTCCCTTTTCCTTTCCCTCTCTTTTACATACATCAACAGCCTTTCTAAATAGTCTATACATAACCTCATTTTCTGTATGTCTGTGTAAACGGTTACTTTCTGATGTATTTCATGTGTAAGTTATGTGCGAAACATTATAAAAGAGTATGAGAGTGGACCTTTGGATCACAGGTATTATTATAAATGCGTTTGTTTGACATTCATTTATGTACTGTTATGTCGTTGTAAAAGATACTGTATAGACTATAAGAAAAGATGGAAACGTGAGGAAAAGTCAGTCTTTTACAACGACATAACAGTAGATAATGAAGCATCAAACAAACGTATTTATATAAGTCATGTGATCCAAAGTACCTTAGCGCCTGTCTGTATAAACTGTTGCTTTGTGTGTTTTTTTCAGTCCTTATATTTTTTGACAGTTTTAATTTCTATTAATTCTGAACATGAACATAACATTCAAAATATCTACATAAATATCTAGACATTTTATGCATTTGCTACTTTTTGTTAAAATGAAAATGTAATAAAACAACAACTCGCTTTTTGCGTTTAGTTTTCAAAGTATGATAGATTAATTAGTGTAATTTGTTTCTCAGTATAATTATATTGATGATGTTGGTTTTGTTAAAAATGTAAGTTTTTGCAGTCTACATATACGAGGGCTGTTCATAAATGTCTTGAACGTTTGGTATCACAATCGTCGTTTTGAAGCAGTTATATAAAACCACACACCAAAACCATTTTGGGTGCATGTCTATTAGCTGTTCCTACAAGTATGTGTCTTTTGTCAAAATGTATTGGATTATTTATTTACAGCATCCATCCACGTAATTATGAACACCCCTCGTATAATATTAAACCGATAATTTATGTTGTTAAAAGTTAATACTAATCTGCTCTTGATGTTGTTATTGTTAGTTTTCCAAGTAAAGCAATAGCACAAATGGCGTAGTTGAATATGTAGTTGTATCTTCATTGTTGAACTGTGTGACTCATCTTATATATAAACATTTGATTTTAGTCTTCCTAACGATACATTTTCGGATATTTTCAGTTTCATCACTACTGACACTCTTCTTAAAGAAACTAACCAGGCAAATAACGACAAAATTACACTACAAGCCCGTTTATAAAAACTATATCCTGGCCCAGAATTTACCAACCATTCTTTAGACAATTCTTAGACTAGAGCTCAAGTACTCAAATTTCGTTAACAAATAAGAATATATGTGATTGAAATTTGCGTACTTGGGTTTAAGTCTAAGAATATTCTCAAGAATGGTTGGTGAATTCAAGGCCAGGTGTTTAGGTCATATACTAATGTATATGTTCCGATTAACAGTATATTATTTTCATTTTACATTTGAATATGCGTAACATGAACTCTTAAATCAACGCTCGAATTTTGGGGTTTGGCCTGCTGGTTAAATCTGTCTATATTGTGTCTAATGAGATTGGATTCTCAACATATGTAAGTAATACATATATCTCGCCATCAGTAGGTTTAGGAAAAGTGTACATATGTTGTACATTTTGACTGTTGGCGGGTTTAAAGTTTAAGTTACAGAGTGCACTTGATCACTCTAGATTTGATAAAGAATACATTTTAAATCTAATGACAAGAAACATACGGTGTAAAATATTATTTACACACAATATACATTATGGTATTCAACAGTCCCGTTTCAGAATTGCTATCGTTAGTGCTGTGCGGCGGCAGTATATTATATATTACTATATTATCTTATAATACCACTTACATACCTACTCAGTAAAACCCAGTGGGCTACTTTTCTGTTTTTTTGGACACTTGTTTTGAAACAATGTATTGATTAATAACAGTTATGGCTATTTGTAGACACAATACACATCCAACAGTGTGATAATCTATACTACTCATTACGTGGTCCCGCTAATTAAGTGACGTTTTCGCTTCGAGAAGGGAGTTGGATGGGGTATGAAAGTTAATACTCGGACCACGTAATGTAAAACAAAACAAGAGCATCGTTATGATGCTGTTATCAGTGTGTATGACACTATCAAAAATAGATGCAAAAGTCGAACTAGTCCGCTAGCAATTGTCCAATATATAACTACCGTGTAAATTTTGATATTTCAAATTATTGTTACATACTATATTAAACGTAAGAAATAATCTTGATGGAATTGTGAAGTGCAAATGTCAAGGTCAGAGGTCAAATGTCAAAGAATATTAAAAAAATAAACAATTTTTAAAAAAAAAATCTGAATTAAATTAGCATTATAAAATATGTAATTGGTATTAAAAGACCAGAAATGCACACAGTATTTTAGTTTATATGTAGTTCATACTTGTGGGTAACAATGAACATATATATGTATATGCATTTACCGACAACAACATTGACCTTTGGTGAGTAATACCGGTAACAAAAATACTGCCAATTAAAAACTCAACTGTTCTTGTCATCACTCTCATCTCCAAATACAAATGTACTGTTCATCATTGTGTTTTCACAGACTTCATTATCTGCTCCACAATTGCACAACTATGTACAGTACATCCCTGCCAATCCAATGATAGTGAGGACAAACGTCTACTACACGAGCTCTATGATAGCCTTAGGTGCTGGAGGCTGGGTCATTTTCACTGGAACATAGAAGCCATCCTTCACCTGCCAACTATGGTTACACGGATCTGGAATGTTGGGCTGCGCAACATCATCCTTCATATCATAGAGAAATAGTTAGCTCTTCATACTATACCATTTCTATTAGAGCCGATTTTGTCAGAGGCAATTGTTCTGATTCAGCTTGTTTTTTGTAAGCAGATTCCATCCATAACGAATGCAGTTGCTGGTGCATACAGCTGACAAAACAAACTTCTCCAATGCATGCTTATGCACCCAGTGATACTTCTGTGTCCTTACCCAACTCACAGAATGTCTGTATAATGTCCTCAGAGCTTGACTGAAACAATTTCCAGAACGATAATGTTCCTTTTCCGACAAGCTTTCCAGTGACGTCACATCCAGAAAATGCATAAAAGAGCTGTTATCTTCGATTCCCGTATTACGGTATTTTCGCACATCTTATGATACCGCCGAAGAGCCAATATTAATACATCTGTGTCTGATGCGTGTATTTCAAACCTATCTGGTCGTCTGGAAGATTCATCAACAGCATGCAGTATTAGTCGTGCGTCTGCTTCCTCCTGTGTGCTTTTCAGATGTTGGAGTTCAACCCGTTAGACGTGACTTCTTCCATGGTATGATATCTATCTCTGAGTCTGCAAAATGCCTAATAACCTTATCAGCCAAATACACTGTAAGCCAGTATTCTGTCATTGTATGTGAGGGGAACGTTTGACCTGCTACATTCTCAATTTTAGTGGAATCGTCAACGACATAGTCTACATGTGCATACTTGCCTTGTCGTCTGTTCCGTGTTGCAGACTTAAGCGAGCTGTCTAATTTGTATCGGTCAAAATGATGTGAGCTTCATGGAAGTCAACCACGCAGGTCTCTGGTCTTTCCGAAAATCTGCATAATCCCTACATATTTTCACTGAATAAGGCTTTCCTGTTTCTTAAACCATCGCCATACCATCTATGAGTAATACGTTTCGTTCCCATGACTCCGAATCACTATTGTCAACGAGTTCACCATCAATATGTAGAACTTTAGCTTCACGCTCATGTGCAAGTGTACTCTTATCCAAACATGAAAGGAGCTTTTTATTGGCAGAAAACGTGGATCTTGGCATAGAAGAAAATTCATAAATGCCGATTGATTCCTTTAAATCGATCTCTGGTCGAGATCGCAAAGTAGCCATAAATTTATGGAACAATGCACGCTCTTTAAAGCTGACAACCTTGACTTCAGTTGGTGTTTAAGTGGCTTTTGGGCATTCTTCCACACTTTCAAATTGATCTTTTTCATTGGAGACCAAAAAAGCACCTGATCAGTAGTTTATCACTACGATACATACATTATATAACGTTCCTGTCCAATGTCATATCTCTTTAGCAAATCATTCACGATATAGGTTGGCATCACAGTCTTTACAATGATGTTCCTCTCTGGCGCATCTACCTCAACGGCATTGGTGTGGTGAACAATCACGTCTTTCAGAATTTTCACATTATGTTCCTGTTTTCTTAGTATAGATGGGATATTTCGTGGTGTTTTGATTTCTCTTGTTCGTGAGATCCAGTTTTTTCGTGTACCTCTTTCGAAAGGCGAGCCAATACTGGGGCATTCAAGAAAACCATGTTGCAAGAACTAGGGTTCAATGTAATCCCAGACAAGCCACCGAGAACTTTCATCCAACGATTCAAATGCTCTATTCCGTGATCCGCTCCTTTGCACAAACTGGAGTACTTGACTTATTCGCTACATGGTTTCCTTCTCTAAATTATGCAATAATGCCTAGGTCCGTTTGTTGAAGACTCTTCATTTTCGAAATTTATGAAGAAGTATTTGGCAAGGTGCAGATCTCATTCCCCAACTCTAGTCGCTCTGATAAAGGACACCAGGCACAATACCGTCATCATATATGAACAATATATGTGGCTTAATTGGTTTCCGTCAGTTCCTTGCATTTGCTCCATACGAATGCCAGTCTTCACATTCGCAGACATGTCTTCTGATATACGATTTAAAGAATCTGTGTCATTTGTGTCTACAGAGATACTCAGGTGGTTCACTAAATCCCTATACGACTGCTTCACATCGTATGTGTCTGCTAGGGCTTGCAGAGTGACTATGTGGGCAACGACTCCTCTTTTTATATGATTGCTTTCAATATTTGCCGTCAAGTAATAGACACATAATATTATGTCAGATTCAATCAAAATGTGATAACATTTGCATACGAGTCGCCAAATCTTGGAGATATATTTTTAATTTCTTCTTGTGTTCTTTTCTGACACAGAAAGCATATATTAAAATCGTTCTCCTTTTTATCAGCTTCCTGATCTGTAGTTGAAAAAGACTGATCCATGTTTCACTTAACTCTTGGAACCATAACTTAAAACGAAAACGAAATATGGATCAAAACCAAACACTGCTTATTATTCGGAAGTCTTCAAAAAATTAGCAACAAAACAGTCCTCCCAAGATATTAAACAATACTTCTGCTTACTGTTAATTGATACAGACCCTCATTTTTAAACTCAGTACATAATCTGCACCTGCACTCGCTATAATTTGTGACAACATATGCAGGTTTTGTGTCAGTATTCATATGTTTTGGAAAAAAACACTACTCATTTCAGCGAAACGCCTGACATTTTACTTTGTTTATCAATGTAATCAAGTACAAATGCCACGTTACTATGCGTAATTATACTTAATCGTGTCCTTGGACTACACTGTCAATGTGTAATTATGTAAAATTAACAGCTGACAGTTAGTTGATACACAAAACATGAACTATTTCTGAATTCCGAAGTAGGCGTTTAGGTGTCAAAATATGAAGTATATGATGTCAATAATAAAAGAAGATCATACACTCTCAGCATATGATTCTTGCTAAATATACTAATGACCTTGACCGTGTAAAATGTTTTTTATTTGTCATTATCATCAAACAGATTATAGTACAATGAAAATAAACAGATTGTGACACATTATACTCGGTAACAGAAATAAATGTATTTTTACTTATAAATTGCTAAGTCATGTCCTTGACCTTGAGGTTATGACCTTTATATATAGAGGGGAAAAATGGCAACATTGGTTTTCGAATTCCTGATGATATAAGCTTGACAATGATATATGTTTTCAACTTTCTGCAGAAAATTCCCACGGAAATACAATTGCAAGTAGACTAAACAGGAAAAGTATTATTCACAGAACACAGCCGTCTAAAACATAAGTTTACAGCAACAAATACATAGAATATATATCGCCGACCATTTTCCCCCAAACAAGTGGGCTACTTGAGTCGATTTTTGAAACGGCTTTTATCCAACCCAAATTGGCGTTCGAATTCTAACCGCGGTATTTCAAACCGACCCATCTGCTCCATGTGTTCTGGCGTCTGTTCTTCAATTTTGGGAAATCCGTGGTGGTTTCTTTTTTTAATAACAGTTCTAAAACATCAACTTTGTTTATTTGAATGATAACATAATACGACTAACCGAAGTTTCTTAATAGTACAAAAGGACGTATTTTGTATATAACAAATAGAAATTTCTCGAAAATGTGTGCACCACCCTCCCTTGATATACGTGTGAGACATCACAAACATAAAATGGATGACAAAAGGGGTACCACTTTGTTACATTCAGTGCCAAAATGTGTCAACTGAATGTTTATTTAAACATGGTTTTATGGTACACTTATTTTTCCAAGCAGTTAATATCCGTTACAGAAAATGGTGCAGCAGTTCCGATTTTAATAAATGCAACACCGCGTTGAACTTTGATTTCTGCAAGCGGTTTCAGACACATATCCTGTTAATATGCTTCATGTATATTCTCACAAACAATGACATAATGTATTATTCTCCTCATTCATCCAATACAATTGTATTATTCTTGGATTTTCTTTCTTATTTTAAAACTAATATGCAATATATATATACTGAATCACACAGATAACGCACCAATAGACAATACCTTTAATATCTCAATAATAACAATCAATAAATCAAAACAAATTTCATTCTGGACGAGACAAATATCTTGTCAATAACGACTGCAATTTTTAAAAAAAATCATTCAAATCACCTGTCTCCAACGGTACCATATAATAAGTTCATACATTAAAGGTATTGTCTAGTGGTGCGTTAGCTGTTAATGCACATTGTATTTATTGGTATCCAACATAACTAAGCTTGACTAAAGAATGTACTTATACAATTCGAACAAGACATACTGTTTACTGTGAACGATACGTTCACAGAACACAGTCTACCATAAACATGCAAACATCAACCACAAGGGCAAATATATTAAGCAAGTTATGCGAAACCACAAGCATAAATGGGTTAACAATATCTTTTTGACTGTGTTAACATTGGTTCTATCTAACAAACATTCTAGGTATGGTACAACAGTGAGTTTAAGTACATAAACCGGGAAATATCCAGATTATTCGTCTATGGTGCACACCGTTTTTTAATTGTTGACAATAAAACACGTGTCTATCTATTTAAGCGATTTAAGTGCCAATTGTATTTACACTTATTTAAAGGAATTCATAAAACTCCGCCACAACCGCTTCTCAGAATTTAAGGGGACCGCACGTGCACACTTTATGTTAACATCATTTTATATATCTGAACATGAGCCTCTGCTTGGATTCGCTCCTGGAGCTTTTAAGTTTCATGATATTTTTATTACACGAATTCATCTGTGACATATCACGAAATTAAAATAAATTAATGGCTAGCTATAGTTTACGATTATTTAAAGGAGTAAACCAGAGGGTTGCCTTACAGTAGCACACTATGTGAAAGACACAATGAAGGCAGTATTTTGGAAGTGTTTGATAGTCTTTTGTGTAAGTACTTTTCATGTTTGCTTCATTTGTTCGTTTAATGTATTATTTTTAACTTGTTAAACAGCATTGCAAATATGGCTGACAACACATCTGTAACGTTAAAAACAATTTGTGTTATACCGGTGTATGCTAAAGGACACATGCAATTTTGTTTAATATTCGAGTATGTCTATAGTGATCACTGCATTCGCACTGGTATTGCGCCATTTTAAATAGCTGAATAATCTATCACGTAGAGCTAATAATAAATTTATGACAAAACGGATGTGATCCGTTTAAATTGTAGACATTTAAACAAGCAGGCAAACAAAGTTTATCCCGTCCAATATATTAAACGTCATGCATTCGAGACCACTGTTCATTGTTTATAACGTCTAAGTAACAACCTTTAAAACAGACCACTTCATGTTGTTTTAATTTCACGTTAAAACATAAAGCACTTTATTGACTTCTTATATTGCTGAATTATATTCATTATACATTATAGTTCACATAATTATAGATATTAGCAAAATGTTATCGACTTTCTTACTTACTGACTTACTTACTCACTTATATGTAAGTTTGCTAATTACTTGAGGAAGGACTACGGCTCTACTCAGTTATCTGAGTTCACCTCAAGTAGATGAGGTCTTCCGCCACCAATTAAGCTGGCCAACATATATAACATGAAATGATATATTGATAAATAGCTTTATTCACTATGCAAATCAAGCTAATACTATATACACTCTAATTAGATTCGCTTAGTTTTCATTAATGAAACGTACACACATAAACGATCATCACTGAATGAAAAGATGGATGAAATGGTGATTGTATTTAGTTTACCATATATACATACAGCCATTAAACACAGTAACACAAGTGTTGGCAATATTGTTAATACTTATGTCTACGCATCTGCCCATTGAAATGGACGAGCACAACAACATCTATGAAACAAAAACACGTGAGTTAAATTACCGAATTACGGAAAACGACGAGGCAGTTCCAATATGTCATTTCGAAAACACGAAGTCATCATATGAAACATCCGCGTCATCATACGTCGACGATGATATGTATAGGCAGCTAGATTAATACAGTTTTAAGATCCTCTATGTATATGTTTTTCAGATTTCTGTTCGACAGTCAGAGTCATATCATAACACGGATGAGCTGAACTGCTCGGTGAGTATAGCTTGTATACATATTTGTATTTGTTTTTTTAGTTTAGACTTTAAAAGGGAAACTCCAAAGTATATATAGATAAGTGAGAATATAGAGAGAAGAATAATGCTGCCACATTAGAATGCCTCGCCGTAGACACATGACTCGATACCCCAACCTGTTATATTATACCGACTAGTCCTAGACCAACCCTCTATATGCTGAGCGTCAAACAAGAAGCATTTAATGAAGTATATGGTATGATCATGCCGGGGATTTGAACCCTCAACCTCTCGCATGCGAAGTCATAATAGCGTGGCCAATCTGTCCGAGTATAGAACATTCACGGAGGAAATCATTATGGTGAACTGCACATGGGTCTTCCACTAAGTATGCAATGCGTTACAAAATAATAGGTTAATAAACTATTTAATATAATATTATTCTAGTATTTTCCTAAAGGAATATAGTATTCTATACATTTTACATAATTTGCTGATTCACAAGTTCGACCTAAAGCAGGTTTTATCAAGAACAACATAAAATGATAACTTTTTGCGAACGTTAAGGTATAAATACGTTACACCATTAATCCTTTTTGCACAATACATCCAACGTGGTGAATATTTGGGTTAATTTTCAGCGGGTTTCTGTTGGATTTCCGGTACACTATAATGGCTCATGCGTTCCTATCCTTTCGATATGCGAGGATAAAAGTTTCCCCTTTCATACTCTTTTTTGATCGAATATTTGTCGTTTGCGTTCTGACTTGCAACGAATGGTTACACGTATATTCATTATATATAGTACGTTTGACAGTTGTTTTTTTAAAATATGTTATAGCCAGAAGAATCCTTTAATCGCGAGCTTCTGTTCATTTTGAATTTGTTATGATAATTTTCAGCGGGTTTCTGTTGGATTTCCGGTACACTATAATGGCTCATGCGTTCCTATCCTTTCGATATGCGAGAATAAAAGTTTCCCCTTTCATACTCTTTTTTGATCGAATATTTGTCGTTTGCGTTCTGACTTGCAACGAATGGTTACACGTATATTCATTATATATAGTACGTTTGACAGTTGTTTTTTTAAAATATGTTATAACCAGAACAATCCTTCAATCGTGAGCTTCTGTTCATTTTGAATGTGTTATGATATTGTAAGAGGTTGGCTCTATTTAAAGCGTTGTCAGTCTATGAATTACATGCTGTATCTACGCTTTCGAAGTTGCCATTTAATTTCTCTTCTTTGCAATTTGAAATATTTTTCTTCAGAACACGGACTCTAAGGCGTTTTGGTGTGGTCTTTTTAAGTGGATCGGATGGTCCGACTTCCAATCAACATATTTCTGTTGATCTTACGCAAATGTCTGTCTTGATGTAACCATCTTTATCAACCATATATCAAGGAACTCTTGCTTTGTTTTGTCCCAGCTTAATTCTGTATTAACGTTGTTGTGATGTATTAACCGTTTTAATAAACATTGTCTTAATGTGAACATGAGTGAGAATCTTACGTCAAGTATTTCACCAGATACTTAGGCTGAGAATCTGGTGAAAGACTAAATATCAGCACCCTTTCATCACAATATCAAACACACTTACACATACACGACTTGTCTAATTTGCCGTCAATAAACTGCTTTTATATTGTTTTAGGTATGAACAGTTGTTTTCTAATCTTGAATAAGCGCCATAATCTTGTTTTAACCCTTAACCCGCTACATATATATAATGGACTGTTATTTCTTTGAATTAAGACCATTGCATTTACGTGACAAAGGAGTGCTCTGGGGAAAATGTTACTCGCCGGCTGATCTGGGTTTACAATGGACTCAAAGATCATCGTAGTCGCCCTTAGCAGGCTAAGGGTTAATAAGGTTGTATGGCAAGGTTATATATAGTGTCAACATGTTATACGTACTTAATTGAAAAGATGAAATCAGACGTTTATTACACATTTTATCAAGAACGTGTTCTGGTTTTGAATAGATCAGAAGAAGCTGTAATGCCTATAGTTATTTTTGATTTTCGATTATTTTCATTCCACTAGTTGTTTTTTGTTCAAATCATGATTGTATTTTACATTAGTACACACGTCTCTGTCCCGAAGTTTAACATAATCATGTCGATAAAGGTTAACATAATTATGGCAATAAACAGTGGCATACGATTTGCTCTACCTTTTTCAGTTAAAAACATTTAGTTAACTGTTGCACTTTTAAATGTACTGAGTGCATCAATGAACTCCAAGGGACCCTATTTTTGTTTCGTCCCATCGTAATTCTATTTTAATGTTGCTGTGATATATTTTGATATCTTTATAACCAGTTTTAAAAAAATGTCTTAAAGTGATCATAACTAAGAATCTTAAGAAGTTGCTAATTTACGCCAAGTATTTCCCCAGATACTTAGAAAGACTAAACATCACCTCCCTTTCATAACAATACAAAACACATATGCATATTCACAAATTATCTAATTTGCCGTTAGTAAACTGCTTTTATATTGTTTCAGGTCTGAACTGTTGTTTCATTTCAGGCAAATAAAATGTTGAATAAGAGCAATAAGCTTGTTTGTAATAAGGTCGTATGGCACATATATATATATCTGTGTGAAAATGTTATAGGTACTTACTTTAAAAGATTAAATTAGAAGTTTATTACACGTTTTTCAAAGAACGTGATCATTTCTTTTAATATACCAGAAGGAACCGTAAGCCTAGCAGGCACTAGAACAGTAATACAGAATCAGTTATATAATGTTGTTTCTGTACTTAAGAAATCTAATAAATAGTAGGACTCTGGCTTTGCCTTTCGTTCACTCCAAACTTGCAAAATGATTTATAGCCCCAGGTACAACATCATACTCAGCGGATTGAACCGAAGTGTAAGATTAAGGGCTCCCGAGTTGTTCTTCGGAATAAACCCAACATGTTTTGTTTGTGTTTTTATGGTGTTTTACGTCATTTTCAACACATGTAAGGCTATATATGACTGTCGATTTGTTTGTGGTGTAGGAAGGCAACCCACTTTTCCCTGGTAGAGCCAGTACTGTACACCTCCCGCCATCCAAAACCAACATGTAATGCACCGACTGACTGACAATAATGACATAGTGGCTGCTTTATACAAATTATGAATGCCTAGTTATTAACTATGAAACGAAAGGCTATGTATTTGAAGAAGTACAGAAAAATTTGCTGTATAAGCATCAGTAAGGTTAAATCTGATACTTTTGAAAGGGTTCAAGTCTGCCTGTTATTTACCATATAATGCTATGTTAAAATCCTCAATATATCCAACGCAACTATTTGAGCATGACAAGCATTAACATCAATAAATAAAGGAAATGTTAATGTCTAAATAAACAAAGCGTTGTATCATGTAACAAAGTAGTTTATGTGGCTGTTCTCTAATCAAGCAAATTTATCAACAACATTTCTTTAACATTTCAGACAAGATGCATGACTGGTTATACGTGTTCATTGGTTACCATGGCAAGTGGAAAGCGTGCTCCATCGTGTGTGCGTAAGTATACAACCTTTTTAATTATTAATTATCTCTCTCTCTCTCTCTCTCTCTCTCTCTCTCTATCTCTCACACACACAGAGCAAGTTTGACGTTTAAAAAATCATTTGGTGGTTTCACAATATTTAATTTTGCCGAAGGCTTATAGCCACAAGTCTAGTATTGTTTCTGTGTTGTTTTTGTTTTAATGTTATGTTAGTATGATATTGTAAGGTCGCGGAGCTGCACTTAATATATTATCATGCACTTGTAAATATTAAAAAGTAAATGGCAAATGTAAATAGTTAGTATTCTGGCTTAAAATATGTTTATACCATTACATTTCTTTGCATCATCATTATGTTTATAATCAGTCAACATATAGCAGTATTCATGACAATTGTAGACATAAACGAATGCATCTTCTTTCTGCACAGCTCTTCATTCTGTCAAAGCACCCATTTTGACACGCCAACACCGACGTCAGAACGCATTTTCGCGTACATCCGGTTCGACGTGGCAGAGGGGAAAGTATCCTAGCCCTAGCTTTAATCGCATTGATTCCGCGGCCAATAAGCATATGATTGTCAAAAATCATCTTCTACACAACGATAGATTCAGAACAGGTTATATACCTTGCTAAATATAATACAAAGCTACTGTAAGAAATCGTAATGAGACGAAATAATATTGCATATTTCAATTACATGTTAGGAAGCAAAAGGATACATTTTCATATTGTGTGATACTTTTCTGCGCTAAAGCAGCTGGTGAAACTTTCTGTCCTATAGCAGTTTTGTGACACTTTTCTGTGCTATAGCAGCTTTGTGAAACGTTTTGTCCTAAAGCAGTTTTGTAACACTTTTTTCTGCGCTAAAGCAGCATGGTGACTTTCTGTCTTATAGCAGCTTCGTGACACTTCTCAGTCCTATAGCTTGGTGACAAGTCTCTTTGGTGACGCGTCTCTGTCTTCTAATAGCTTGGTGACACTCCTCTGTCCAGTAAACTCTTGGTGACACGTTTCTGTATCATAACGCTGCTTGGTGACACTTCTCTGTTTTGTGGCAGCTTGGTAATACTTATATGTCCTATAGCTGTGTGGTGACAATTCTCTGTCCAGTAGCATCTTGGTGACATTTCTCTGTCCGAAAGCTGTTTGGTAACACTTCCCTGTCGTCCTATAGCTGCTTGATTACACTTCTCTGTCCTGTAACAACTTGGTGACACGTCCCTGTCCTATAGCAGACTGGTGACGCTTCTCTGTCTTCTAGCAGGTTAGTGAAAATCTGTCCAGTAACAGCTTGGTGACACTTCTCTGCCCTATAGCAGGCTGGTGACACTTCTCTGTTCTATAGCAGACTGGCGACACTTCGCTGTCCTTTAGCAGCTTGGTTCAGTCCAGTAACAGCTTGGTGACACTTCTCTGTTCTGTAGAAGCTGGGTGACACTTATCTGTCCTACAGCAGTTTGGTGACAAAGCTCTGTCCACTAGCAGTTTGGTGACACTTATCTGTCCAATAGCTGATTGGTGACACTCCTTTGTCCTGTATCAGCTTTGTGACACTTCTCTAACATATAGCTGCTTGGTGACACTTCTGTGTCGTCACATAGCAGCTTGGTGACATGTCTTTGTCTTATAGTGATACTTCCCTGTCCTCCGGCTGTTTGGTTACATTTCTCTGATCTATAGCATCTTGGTGATATGACTGTCTATATCGTCCTAAACTGCTTGGTTACACTTCTTTGTCCTATAACAGCTTGGTTACATGTCTCTGTCCTATAACAGCTTGGTGATACTTCCCTGTATTATATCTGTTTGGTTACATTTCTCTGTCCTATAGCAGCTTGGTGATACTTCCCTATCCTGTATCATCTTGGTGACAGGTCTCTGTCATGTAACAGCATGATGACGAAAATACTCTGTACTGTAGAAGCTTGGTAGTAATGAATAATAATAAAATGAAAATATTGCATTTGTTTTCAGCTGTCCATCACGTCTTGAAAAACATAGTATATCGAAACCTCGGTTCCCCTGGTGTGGTTCCTGGTCCCATAAACACTGCCCTAAGGGATAGTAGGAATTCTAGTCCTGGCGAGACGATCCCCGATTCTGGTGACAGATTTGGTGTGGTTCCTGGTCCTATAAAAACAGTCCATAGGGACCTGAATCCCGGTCCTGGCAAGATGGTTAGCTATCCTGGCGACCAATCAATGATCAAAGGCATAGCAATACCCGTGGACACCATGATTAAGCGGACATCTGATCGTGGTGCATCAAACAATGCCTCTATAGGTGGTGATGGAAACAGCATCGGAGACGTACAAGGCTTTCCTGGAGAACATGTCAAAGCACCTGGTGAGTATTTGTTTACAAATGAAATATGAAGGTACTTTATATTCTCATAACTTTGCTTATGCAATTGGAAATATTGACATAATATACAAATATTGTATAGCTTTAAGGTTTCGATACATTAAACATTTATATACAAATATTGTCCTTCACACATGTGAGAAGAGATATGGACTGGTGGAAACAGTAATTAACATGTCAGTGATTAATAACGCTAGTATACCCTATATAAGAGTATACACACGGTTGAACGGGAATATTACCTATATTAAGCATGTAATCTTTTGGAGTATGGATCGCAATGAAAATAGTGCACCATAATTCTGCAAAATAAAGAAAGCTTCAACAGAACTGTTTTGATTACACATTAGAGCTTAACATATAATAACACCTCGATGTCTAAATATTCTCAACACAACATATAATCCAAACGGTCGATTTTCGTTCTATTTTCAATTTTTAAACATTAGCTTATAAAAACGAAATGCAAATGTATTTCATTAATGTTGCAGATTTGAAGAAAAACAACCAGTCATGTTTATGCATAATTGTGAAACGATGTTTGTGTTATAATCTGCAGAACTGAGGACTTTATTTTTTAACGAAAACTCAACAAAATGAATTCAACGTAAATCCTATGGAATTCGTTTTGTCAATTTGCAATGAAATTTGAAATGCTTGGTTCTAAAATTGGCTAAATGGACACGTTATGGCTAAATGGACACGTTAGTTTCTCCATTTAGAGTTTAAGATGAATTAATTTTGCTTAACATCATCCACAACTATTGACAAAACTGTACAAGTATAGTTCATGTTTTCTAACCAACACCAAAAAAAAAATTATATATATAATAAAAAAATTGCAAAGTAAAAAGGACTGCATATGGTTTTGTTGGATAACAGTAGTTTGACATCATACCATATGACAACAGTTTGACCAATCATCTTGTGTAACTCTTGAGCCCTTTCCATCATGATTACCATGTCATTAGCATGTAACGAAATACACATATTTACGTATGCATCTATATCATTATACCTTAACTTAATAAATAACTTATATTATGTTATACAAGATTCAATTCCAGTATGCAATGTGATACGAGATTCAAATGTTTGCTGTGTCTAACTCCCAACTGGCTAATGAAAAGGTCAGGGCAGTTTATCCGGCTTTTACGTTAGACGTAGTTTTGTCATACACATCATATGTAATTCTAAGACATTTACGATCAATGCTAACACTTTTTGCCACAGAGCTCTCCCATGAACTGAATCAACTGCCTTTTCTATTATCAATACATCCCAAAGAAAAATACAACTTTTGTTCCTTTGCATGATAAAAACAAATAATGTTCAATGAAAAAATATACATGTAGTTATGGTAAACAGAGACGTTTCCTAAAACCTACATGCCTAATTACGTTTACTTCCGTTTTTCAGGTTCGGGAACCGGATGTAAGGAATGTACTGATAACAGCGAATGTACTGGCTCGGGGGAATACTGTTATCATGCTGCCACGTGTGCCACGCTTATATGTCAACCTCTGTAACATTATTTAAACATTGAAATCATCACAATTGTGTTTTTTTCTCATTTTGAATATCAACGAGAGGCAAACAAATGCCCGATGCATGCCGCTAGTATGCGCTTAACCGGTGTGCTGTGATTGTTATCATGGGAACGTTTGATGTGATTCAGCGTTGTGGTATATTCTTAGATTAGAAAGACTGTTTTGTCAGGTTTAATGTAAGAGATAAGAGTAGCAAGCTTTAAGAACGAAAAGGTTAATATGCTCTTTTTTATATATAGAATATGGTAATCTTTGAAACAAGTAAACAAGTGAATAAGTAATGAAAATATGAGATATCAAAAAACATGCTCTCTGATTCATCGGAAAGATGTAAGACTTATAATTCAATTTTAAATATGATATCTTATCATATTTTCTTTCAGACTTTCTATTTTTTCATCACCAATTATGCAATACTTAATCGGGATATCGGGTTGAAACTCATACTGTTTATTTACAAAATTTAGCTTATTTCAATGTTGACAACGAAAACTCAATTTCTAGGCTATTGTTTTTTTGTATTATATTTACACGAGCATATTTGTGTTTTACTTATATTGCCTATTGATGCTGCCTTGTTGGTTAGAGATTATATCATGGCGGGGATTTCTTTATTTACACTGTCCTGTTTTAATGGGATGACAGTAGGGTAGGTGTGAGGTTTGGTGCACCCTAGAACCGGTTTAAACCCCCAGTGGCCTACTCTGCCACTGACGGTCCAAGGCGGTAGCCCTATTGTCAACTCTTTTGTGTTTGTGATGTCGTTTAACTTTATTATTACTTTTGCCTTCTTGTTTGTTTGTTTCCATGTTTGGTTCTGTGTTTTGTGGTTGACTGTCCTCCTTGAATGCTACTTTCCCTGTCCGATCGTTTTATATTTCTTGAAACTCATACTGTTTATTTACAAAATTTAGCTTATTTCAATGTTGACAACGAAAACTCAATTCCAATGTCATCAATGTCAAATGAAAATGAACCTGAACAGAATTTGTTTTCAAAACAAGAAGAAATACTCATAATTAGGACAATAACCACAAAAGTAGGTCAGTTACCTACATTTTACATATTTTTTTGAAGACTTACTTTTTAAAATTAAATTAGAAAAAAGATGTGTCAACCAATAACTACGTCTGGATGAAGCAGGGCCTATTTGTTAAACTACAACTTATGATCTATGACCTTTGGGTCAAAAGTTTAACCAGATATTTATTTGACCTACATTTGTATGCATATAACTTTGAAAGGTAAT
The DNA here is from genome assembly GCA_037043455.1 of Cyrtodaria siliqua. Taxonomy (NCBI): domain Eukaryota; kingdom Metazoa; phylum Mollusca; class Bivalvia; order Adapedonta; family Hiatellidae; genus Cyrtodaria; species Cyrtodaria siliqua. The sequence goes on from JAWPHD010002694.1 coordinate 99,343, forward strand.
TAGTGTAATATAAATTTGAAAGATAGGTAATAATAGGTCAAGAAATAGGTCACATTGATATTTTTTCAGTTTTTAAAATAGAAACTTGAAACACCCACCCACTCACAATAGTTGAAACGTTCCTACGCCTATGTCACATGTTCGCTGTATAAACTGAGTTTCAGGTTTAGTCAGGCTGATGATATGTACGAATAATTTGAAGATCAATGATTTTGACAGACATTGTATGTTAAACATTTTATATAATCTAGTAAGAACAATTCATCTGAGCAATTAATATACTGGTAGGTACAGTTGTACTAGAGTTAAACATAATTTCTCCTTATGCATATATTTCAAATAAAACAGTAACATCGTAATGTAGTCATGGGTCATTCAATAAGCTACCTGTCAAGTTGTATTCCTCTACAGCCGTAAGTCAGTAAACAGTTAACATTGTAATACTGCATGTGTTGTTTAATAACAATAACCAGCAAGCATTATGTCAACGGTCAATATTTATTTTAATAATGTTATAAAAGTAAACATGCAACATTTGATGATGTTCACTTCCGAAATTAATTTATCATCTTTCCGTCTTATCTATTCCATCTGCAGATAAAATAAATCAAATAACACATAGTATGTACGAATTTATATAGGATGGAAAACTGGATAAAATCTAAAGAAAAAGAGATTACGAAAATGGAGGTCTTAAAATGATTGATATTACAAAATTCATCTACTCATGAAAGGCATGCTGGATATAACTAATTTGGACTGCAATAATAATGGAACATGAAAATATATTTATACGCAAGAACTTGAAACACACGGAGGAAACTTTATATTTAATTGCAATTTGAAAGAAACGGATTTTAAAATAATTTTCAAAACAATACCTTTTTGACAGATATTCTCATATCGTGTTGCAAAATAAAATCAATCGAAACAGAAGAATAAGCAAAGAAATATTATGGAATAATTCTGAAATTAAGATTTAAATAAAACAATAAATTATAACAAATGGTACGATAAAGGTATAAAACACATAGAGCATATTTATAATTTCCGAACAAAACAGTTTTATCGATTTGAATACTTTACTGCATTATATAACATTCAAACATCAGACTTTCTGAAATATGCATCATTGATATCAATTATACCAAAAGAATAGAAAACATAATAATATAAGCTTCATGAGAAGAAAGAGATTCACAGAAAAAAAAAAAAAAATCCAAACATACAAATAAGTTCCTATACAATCACCAGCTACATTGTATGATATTGACATTGATATAGCCCCAAAGAAAAAATGGGAAAAGGTATTCCCTAATGTTGAATTAGACTGGAGAACAATATATTTACAAACTTTTAAAACGACCATAGATATAAATTTATGAATGTTTCGATACAAATATCTCTTTAGAATTATTCCAACAAATAAATTACTTCTAAAGCAGAAACAAGTTAATTCTAATCTATGCGATTTTTGTAATATGTATGTCGAGAATATAAAACATTTATTTTCGGAATGTATCAAAACACAAACGTTTTGGACTGAACTGGCATTATTTTTAACGGCAAAAAAAACATTTAACTTTCAAACAATATCTTTTAGAACAAATGATATTCATGTTCATAAACAATCCTACAAGTTTGCCATTCTGTGTGCTAAATACTATGTTTTTGTAAATCAGTGTAGACAGACCATTCCTAGATGCGAACTATATATTGTTTATCTTTCAAAACGAATCGATATTGAAAAACAAATAGCAGTGATGCATGATAAAACACAACGACACAACTTAAAATGGAGTCCTTGTTTAAATATCATATAAATCCTATCAAAGAAATGGTAAAAGGGCAATCTTCCTTTCTTCTCTCTTCTTTCTATTCACTTCCTGCTGGTACAAATGAGTGGGCGGTTGAGTGTATATATGTGGTGTCGTAAGTGTGGGGGCGAACACGCATGCCTTTGAGCGTACGTGAGTGTGTAAGAAGAGTCTGTTTGAGAGCGCGCATGCATGTGAGAAAAAATAAATATTGTATCACATGATTGTATGTAGAATATAAAACTGAGCAAACAATTTATACATGGTATTATATTATAGTTCAGGTAAATCGGGCTATAACAACTCTAAACTAGTAATTAGTGTACTGTATATCGAGATTTAAAACACTAGATAAAGATGAATCTATACAAACTATAGTAAAACTAAATCTATGCCACACACTAGTATGCATCAATTGTAACACGAAACTATTCGGACATAGACATGTTTGTGTACTTAACAAATGCTCAAAAGACTTGCCATGCTAGAATTGTATGAATAAGAACCATTAATGATGACCTGTTTGTTTGCATATTATACATGTTACACACTGTAAAGTATTTGATATAATAAAATAAATTCATAATAAAAAAAAAAATTCGATGACGTGTACGTGTCGGAAATACTTATGGAAAATACACAAGACGTCATTAACTGAAGCGATGACACCTCGACTAGTTTATTATCATCGCAGTACTACTGGAATTACTAAGATATTTAGAGGTGATACAAAACATAACCTATTGTTTGGGGCGCTGGTTTCAGCCAAAGGGTTTTCTGCAGTAACTTGGGCAATTTAAATAATACGTACATCAGTTATATATCATTAGAATTGGCATTTTGTGGTAAATAAAACTACTTTACTTTTTAAAATCGGTTGAGAAATAAATATTTTACAGCCAAAATGATTTTTTGATAGGGCTTTTCGTATGTAAATTCCATGTTGGTGGGACAGCAGAATATTAAGAAATTTCAAATAACTTCAGTAAGCCTTCATATTTTGATATAAAACGTTCAGGGTGTCTTAATTTAGTAATATCCAACAATTTAAAACCATTTTTGGATAAAAATCCTGAAAATAAAAAAAATAAAAAAAATTCTTCAAATTTTTCATGCACGCCCAGCAGAATTTGACCCATTAAAAACAGCTTTCGCACATGAAATATTTATTTCTCAACCGATTTTGAAAAGTAAGGTATTTTTATTTACCAGTAAAATGTCTGTTTCAGTGATATACAACTTATTTAGGTAGTAGATGAATTTTATCTGAAAAGTCCAAAAAAGCTTTGGCTGAAACAAGCGCCCCAAACAATAGTACATGAAAGTACCTGTGTAGTTCGTCGGTCATGTCGTACACATCTCTGATGATTTTTCCCGATGTGAAATCACTTGCCCAGTTGATGAAAACGAGAAACACTCACTTCAATGACAAAGGCGGTGTACTAGAACATGGTTAAAACCTCAACGACCATTTTGCCACTGAACGCTCCTATGCGATACCCCTATTATCAATAAATACTGAAAATGGGGTCACTTTTATATATGTGTCGCATACTTTGCTTCTATTCCTCCTGGTATTGTGGTTTTGTTTTTGTGGACTGTGTTCTGTAAATGCATTTATTACATAACTTACGGTGTGGGAGTGGAATAACACCATTCTATATTTTCGCTATACCACTAGTTATATAAGTATGCAAATAAGGCTAGTATGCGCTGTCCGAAAACAATTGACTATGATCCAATTCACACGGTTTATGTCGGTTTCGCGTGTTAAAGCGACAGGCACAATGCAATAAAAGTCGATATGTGAGTTATGTGATAATAGAACATAACAATCGTTCTCATTCATTATTGAATTAATTAAAGTCATTAGCAAAAATGATATAATGCTCGGCAAGAGCCTCGCATTATATCATTTTGCCAACTCGTTAAATAAATTCAATAATGAATGAGTACTCATGTATGTTCCTCTATTTATGCCTACTTTAATATACACATCGATAGACTCATTTTACACGATATTTACATGAGTCGTAAAGCATTAACTATCGACAGATTGTTGTATCGTCTCTACTACATCCCTCCCAGCTCCAACCGCAACCTTTACCCTTACCCCCACCCCACCACTACACACCCACACTATCCTGACAATTTATATGTGCAGAGACTCTACAAGTATCAGATTGAAAAAAAAAAACAAAAAAAAAACAACGTAATTACACCTGGCTGGTTACTAAGGTTCTAAAAACTGGATCATCGATAACCTCATTATGTCAGATCTTATGATTATGTTTGTTAATATTGCGTTGTTTATTCTATCACTGTGACCAATCGGGGTTTTGTGCGGAATTAATTAACACGGAAACTTATACGCACAACTCAATAAAACCGCATTTGTCGTGTCATTGTGGGCTGTTGCAAACTTTCTTTGTAATGATTTGTATATTTTATTTAGTATGGTATTTTATCACATAACTTGCGGTGTGGGAGTGTAATAAAGCAGTGATGTATTTATCATATTACACTTGTGAAATACTTATGAACATGAAGATCGAATCATCGTTCGGTCTTTTCCGTTCAGCTCGGTGTGCATCGTAATTGCTTCATCGAATTCCGTAAACGTTTAAAATACCTGATTACGGAAATCGACGTAGTAGTTCCATTGTTTGGTGGCGTACGGAGAAGTTAAAGTGAACATACGACGTCACCATACAAACATACGACGTCATCATACAAACACACCAGGCATGGCATGTATATTTCATATTTCATCAATCATCTCATCTCATCCCGATATTGTTGTTACATCTCAATATGAACTTACATATATATTCCCGTTGCGACCGTAAGCCGTCTCCCCATTTATCCAATCAATATTGTTATCTTTTATCCCACAGATATTGTAAAAGTTCCAGTTTCTTAAATGCGTGATTGCCTGTTCGAAATATGTATCTACTTTTACGTAAATCTCTAGCAGGACGTTGCAATCATTCATTAATATGTGTAAATATGTGTTAGATAATGCATCTATTGTTATCTATATATCGTAAAAACTACGATAATTATAACATAATAATTATAAAGACTACCAACAATCACATTTTATAACTACTTGCTACAATGTTACCAGCAAATTAATGTTTGTCACCACCATCGTTTTTATTTACTTTTATCTAACTGATTTATATGTTAGTATAATGTAAGACATGTAAATCGTAAACCTAAGCTATACCAATAGAGTCCAGTTTCACGCTGGAAAAACTGAGGTACTTACTTTCCAAATAGGTATAAATTTCGAACAGGAATTGCAGCTTTCACCGTCAGCCAAAAACACGCATTGAAACAAACAACAATTACAATGTTAATAAGAACCAAGGCATGCGACGTGAAAAACACAAACGGTTTGAAAATAGGGCTACCGCCTTGGAACTGTCAGTGGAAAAAAACTCTGTGGGTTTAAACCAGGTTTTAAGGTGCATCAGACCTCACTCTTTCATTAATGTAATCCCAATAAAACGTGACAGTGTAAATAAAGTAATCCCCCTCAGGTTATATTCGCTAACAAAGGCAGCATTGATTCAGAGTGACACGTGCTATCCGCTGGGACACCGTAGCCAGTTTGTGCAAGACATATTTAAAGATAGTCACATATGTACAATTATAAATTTCCACATAGTCTTATCGTAACTGATTTAAGTACCACATGCAATGCGATCGTTCTATACATAGTAAGCTAAAGAAAACTGTATTTCTCTCTGCGTCATATACCATTATGCATTTTCTAGATTGACAGCAAAAAATCTTGGATACACCGATTTTTTATGTTCAACTTGGAAATAACTAATTGTTTTTCTTAAATAAATCTTACAAAACCGTGAAAAACATACACACATGAAATGCAAACTGCCATCTTCGTGATGGTTAAAATTGTGTGCTGTTGATTTTATGAATATTGAGTTCTGCTCCCACCCGGGGCTAGAGGGCGTGAGCGGTAGCTAGCATATTTCACTACCACTCATGAACAGTCTCAATCAAACCGAGACTGCTATATTTCGTATGTGTCGTGCTCGGCCGTTTCCAAAGGTCCATTATCATACTCTTGTTGAAGCCGTGTACGATCCTCATGGAAGCATTTTAACGACACTCTTTAAGCGTAAGTTTACGCAATGCACAATAACTCCATAAACACCTAAATTGTTGTTAAAAAATACAATTATCTCTGGAAAACGTAGTTCAAAGTTGGTCAGAGACTCTCACTGTTCAGTAATACTACCCAAACATGTAAATTACAAGCAAAAAATGCATACAGATATTTACACAATGTCATGTCATATGTCATACAGATATTTACACAATGTCATGTCATATGAAAGTAAAGAAACGGATACTAGTCTTGACGTTTGGCTTCAACATATTTTAAAAGGTGAAAGTTTAATACAAACAAATATATGCGCAAATTATAATATACGTTTTGATACAATCGTTTTTGCACAAAACCTTATCATTCCCTGATTGACGAATATAAATTATATGTTTTCGAAGTCGTTAAAATCGCGAAAATCTTGATATACAGAAAGTACTTTATATCGCAAATTACTCCTTATATCAATGTGCGCACTGCTTGTTATTTTACTTCGATAATATTGATACAAACAGGAAAACCTTTGCCTCATCTAGCATATTCGTATCTTGACGAGTCTAAATTGTTGAAGGTATTATTTATGATATATGATATATGTACCATAAAATGTGTTTAAAAAGCAAATACATTTTTTCCCGATTTTTTTTTGACACAATGGCTATCATGGAAATGCAAGTACATTTAACTTGACTTTATGTCATCGCCTTTGTATCCTGACGTGAGCTTTTACCATAATTATGAATATTATGAACATGTGTTTTGTATTGACATCACTACACCACAAAGGACAGCGACAACCAAAAACATAATTTTCAGTTACACTAATAAACACAGATGTAGGAAATTCTCTGGTCGTGTTTTTGGAGACGTTTATGGTTATCCAAGCATCGCAAAAATTAGACCTGTGGTGGTGGTGCAATGTTTAGAATGAGCCATCACCAACAAAACAAAAGGGAACTTATAGCAATTACAGGGAACTTATGGCAAAATAATTAGTAAAATCTACAACAAGAGAGATTATTTTAATTTTGATATTGTTCATACACTTCGAAAAACCTTTGCAGACTTTCATTATCGTAATTCTGATCTACGTTTAAAACATAAAAGTAATATATGAACTCTCCTGCGGCAAGGACTATCACAACCTGACTTCTATGGTGATGAGATTTACAACCTTCGTAGCATTCTTGGTTATAATCACGTTCATACAATCTTTATAAAAAAAATGAGATATAGGGTCCTATAGAAACCACAGCGTCCGAGAGCAATGGCATCGTAGGTCCACACTGTACTGCAAACAAGGACTTGAAAATACAATGAAACAGACAAAAAACAACAGAAAGGGTGGTGAAGACAGGGTAACTAAACATGTTAAAAAGATTAACAAAAGAGGGTATGATCCTATCAGTTTGCAACGCACTGCATTTTTAGTGGTTGATCCATTTACAATTCAACATTATGCTTTCCTCTTTGATTGTGCGATGACCGGACAGATTGTGGACCCTATGATGACGTCTACCTAAATCCTCATAGGACGGTAACGTTTGATGTTTGTTTTACATTTTGTCTTGTCGTAACCTTAACGGTTTGTTCTCTTGTTGCTCTAGTTTCTGCCACATCAATGGGTACTTGCTTTGTGGCTTTCTAGGCTTTCGTTTTTATATATATTTTACTTATATTGCCTATTAATGCTGCATTTTTTGTTTGATGGGGATACCTTTATTAACACAATGCCCCATTTTATTGGGAGGACAATAGACTGAGGGAAGACTGAGGTTTGCTGCACCCTTTATGTTTGTGATGTCATATTTTGCCCCCTTGTTTCATCTTCTTTTATAGGTGTTGTTTGTTTCTGTTCGTGTTTGTGGTTCACTGTGGTCCTTGAATGCTGCATTTCCTGTTGACTTTTACTGCTATAGCAACAAAATGTTTTTATATATTTTACATTTACATTTAGCGTTTGGAGTTAACCATAAGCTCAGTTTTACGTTAAACGTATCCGTTTACATGCGAACTGAGGCGACAGATCCAATTACAAAATAAAAAAACAAAAGTGATGATCGTGCCATTACGGCGGTACCCAAAGGCTGAATTCAATATGTTAACTCATGCATCACCCGTAGGTCAACACATGTGTTATGGATTATTCATAAGTTCGGGAATTGTACTTAGAGTTGACCCACGGGTGATGCATAGAGTGAACAGAAGGCAAATCAGCCGTAGGTTCTGACGATTTGTGACATATGCGATGTAAAAACGGTGATAAATCTTAAAACACATATTTTTATATGCTTTCCTCCATATTATCAAGATATTTTACAGTATCTAACATTTCGAAGTTAAACAATTATCTTGTTTTGTACTTGAAACTAATTATAACCAGCTTAGTATTATTCACAGTGTTTTCTAAATCAAGTAAAGTATATAATGTCATTAATGTTTTCATATTTTCCCAACAATACAAATTAATATTACAATAATCGATCATGTAGAGCACACAGCACTTAACAAACGCTGTGTGTTAATACTAATAACTACCGAAAACGAAATCCTTTAGAAGCAACATAAACAAGATAGAACAAATAGCAGACTAGGTTTTATTGAGTCTGTTCATGAGAGGTAATGTAAGGTACAACAACTCCATTGCCCTCTAGCACCGGCTTAAAACCTATTCTACTTTAAAGCCACAAACATTGAACTCAGAGATGATACCAAAGGACCAGAAATATAATATCACTGTCATTGATTTTTTTTACACCTCGTATGAAATGTTAATATAATTTAAAAGTGAAAAATGAAAATGACCAACATAACTTTTCATAGAAAATAACACTTACAGAATAAGGTGTAATGACGTCAATAAATTGAATATCGGCATACAGCCACACATTCTTTATTATTGAGAGTTCTGCAAAACTTGGAAAAGAGTGAAATAATTATCAAAATCGGATGATTAAATAAAAAAGATTGGACCATTGGAAGATTGTTCTAAAACGGATCAGGGAGACGCCATTCGATAACTATGACGTCAGAGTTCCTAAATTACCGCAATTGGCTTATTGGTACATATCCTTTAAAAGCAAATAAAATCACTGTAGATGGTTGCACAATCATCTAGTTGTCATTATTATACCATAATATACTTATTTTGTTATACTGTTACTATGATGTTTCTCTGTATATTAGTAAATAATCATACATATAAATAGTATATACATATATATATATATATATATATATATATATATATACATGTAGTAATTTAGATCTATGATGTCTTCGTTCTCAAAATGGCGATTTCCATTATCATTGGAGAGTCAATAACAAATCAAATGAAAGCATCAAGACAATTGACCATTAACGATATATAGCATAAATGCATATAGGCAAATAATATTTTACAGTGCAGTCTTAAAGCTAGACGTATTTCATAAAATAAAAAGCATACATTGTGTGATCAACTATTAAAATTAATAAAAACAGCTTAGGAAACAATAAGTTTCTTTTACATATAATATGACCTCACCTTATCCATACTCGATCTGAATTTGCAGCAAATCATTAATATGTGGTTTTACACCTAAACATATGAAAAGTATATAAAAAAAATCTGGTAAAATATGCCATATTTAAGCCAGCTATATATGTCTTACGCCACATTTTCGTATGCACGTATGTGCAATTTTGGTAAAATACACATATTTAATGATATATTTACTATTGTTTTTATATTAAACGTTTGACTATACAGTGATGGCCCTGCTTTGAAAGAAATAAACATAACGTTCATTATATATTAAGTTTATTTTCTAAATTGTGTTAAACATTGTGATGAAAGCAGTCACTACATTACGGATGAAAGGTTACATGTCTAGTATGGTTAAAGTAGTGTAGTATACTTACAACATCTAGGTCAACTGCGTTCTTAACTTTATATATAACCTCCGGCATTTTATGCTATCATTCCTAGTACCTATATTCAGTGAAAAATATGCATTCTGTCCTATTTTGTTTTAAATTTAAAGTCACGTAGAAGTTGAACTCATTGAACGACCCTCAACCTTCAAACTGTCTTTTTGATTGACAACTAATTGTCTCTGACGTAAAACTCTGACTGCTATTTTTACCACAGTTCGGCTGTTTAACAAGGATACAATCGCTTGTGTTGATGAACTATGGCTGCTTATAAACGGAATATGTTAATAGTTATTTCAGTAAGTTTATTTCAATATTTATGTTTGATTTTAATGTGCTAGTTGTCACGTGGACTTAGATTGCATATTGAACAATTGATTTGTTATTCACGGCCGACTTGTCACACCGATCGTTGACCTTCTTTTCGCGAAACCTGGTATTTCGTGGTGCTGACCTAGTGCTAACCTGGTATTTCAGTGCAGATATTTATTGAAATGGGCTTTAATAAGGAGCAATATATTGCAGAGGCATTAAGCATGTCAATTTCCGTTGTTATAAAAATGTTGGAACACCTGTGCAGACTTGTCATTACAGATCACGCAACTTTGTTTAATGTTTTAATCGATTCTCATTATAAAACTATAGCTTTAATCCTTAACCCGCTATATATAATATAATGGACTGTTCTTTCTTTGAATTAAGACCATTCCATAAGGGTGTTTTGGGGGTAAATGACTGATCAGCAGCCGGACATTGTAAACCATGGTTAACAATGGATGCAACGGCTATTATAGTTGTGCTTAACCGATTAAGGGTTGAAACGGGAACAAAATGGATGGCTTTGTCGTACTCTCTATGACGTTAAGCGGCCAGCGGATCAGTATAACTTATTTTTGTAATCATTTATTTTCACACACTTGCTGACCTTCATATACATAGTTTCTATTTAGGGAATATTTAATGGCTTTTTAATGGGACCAGACGTTTAGATGGTGGCAAAGGAATTTATTATAGTTTGATCCACAACACTACTCACAATAATTGAACATGTGTTTACTATGCATCTACTATTGCAAATATAGATAAATAGATAATATTCACCTATCACACAATGTTTTACTGTGCATCAAAGTTGTCAAATGTACGACACCAAAAATGTCGCAAAATCACAAAATTATAGACTATACCAATTTAGTGTATTGGTATTGAGGAGTTGGTTTTTACTCTGAACTTAGCTGTGGGAATCATAGGTCCTATGGTTTTATATTCTATACCTATCAATGGCAGGAAACCATAAGAGCCGTGATTCTCACAGCTACTCCGAACTAGTTTCTTTTATTGGTTGTGAGATATTTATTTAGATGTTATTCCCCAACCGCACCACCATCCCCAGCCCCAATATTCAAAATAATGCACAATTCTGAACAACAAATGTTTAACCTAATCGGATGTGTTTTTATCTCATTACAACCTAGCCAGGTCATGTTGAGCGCTTGAACAGACACTGTTAATATGTCAATGTAACGGTGATGCACCAGATTTGTACTTTAGATATGCATGCGTATATAAATGTACCACGACAAATGGCATACCTGCCTGTAATCAATTACCTGCGATTTGGCTGTCAAACTGGCTGTGATGACATACGTTGTCATACGTCATGATCATAGCAAACTGATATTGCTGTTATCATGTTTTAAACAAAAAGACGTTAATCATGTTAATAGCTTCCATCAATTAAGCATTTCTCATGTCTAATAGTAAACATTTTGAACTAGTTTTGTATGAATTATTTAAGTTGAATTTGTTTATGTTAACCTTTTGTCAAAACTTAAAACATGCCTTAAACATTGTAATGGTGATACTATTTGCAGTGTACTCTGCTATTATCGGGTTTCGCACAATTCGGGCGATATTCAGCGTAAGATGCAATACCTCTCACGCCCCCTAGCACCGGCTTAAGCGGTATTCTACTTCAAAGCCACCCATATTGGGCTCGCTGGTCCCAAAGGACCATTAAAAATAACACTACTGATTCGTAGCACGGGGAGACTTTTTACAGCCGCCACACTGCACTAAACGAACGCTAGTGTGAATGTTAATGAATACTGATAAAGGTGATCCTTTGGGAGCAACAAACACAATTAGGAGAATAAAGCAGCAGACTCGGATTTATTGAGTCTCTTCATGAGAAGTAATGAAAGAAGCAACACCTCTCACTCCCCCTAGCACCGGCTTAAGCGGTATTCTACTTCAAAGCCACCCATATTGGGAAATTTTACCCATTATGACAATGAAATAGATATGTCCATTTTCTGAGACATATCTTAAATGAGAGTCAGATGTTAGATTGTTATATCTGAACGGGAAAAACAAATGAAGAGATATGGTAATTTGCAGAGATAGAAAATCTAAGTAGGTGTGAAAGGAGGTATACAATCGATGTCAACAACTAAAAACACGTATACAAAACAAACAGCATACTACGTGGCCAAGCCTTAATTCCATTAGGCGATGGGAAAGCCATTATAACGAATATTTCGACAATAAAACACGTTAAAAACTTTTTTTACTGAAACAAATGCAATAACCTGTTTAAAATTAACTATTAAATGTTTTTATTTCACGCAATGAAAACTTATTAAGCCAAAAATACGATTTTATTTCAACCCCGTTTTCGCTTCTAGGAGAATGGGTGGGTTTTGGTTTGAAAGTTAATACTCGGACCACGTAAGGAATTACCAGAAACACTAAAAGCAAAGTATGCGACAACACAACTATGACATGGTTCAGAGTGGGTTTAAACCAGGTTCTAAGGTGCACCATACATCACTCTTACACTAGTGTCATCCCAATAAATCGGAACAGTGTAAATAAAGAGATCCATGCCAGACTATATCCTCCAACATCCTAGGCAGCATTAATAAGCAATATAAGTATGAAATTTATGAAGCACTTATTTTCCTATTCGATCATATTTTCATCAGGTATGAAACAACCGTTTACGGACAAATCGTTGGTGTCCCTATGTCGCAGATTTGTTTTTGTATTGCTAAGGTAATCATGTATATATGAATATAAAACGCCTAAAAAGCTACAAAGCAAATACCTATTGACTTTGTAGACGTCATCCTAGGGTTCACAATCTTTCAGTTTATCACAAAATCAAAGAGAAAAGCATAGTGACCAACTGTTATTTGGTCAACCACTAAACATGTAGTGCGATGCAAAACGATAGGATCATAACCTCTTTTGATAACAAGTCTAATAACGATTAGTGACCATGACCAACAAAGTTTGTAAATCACGTCATCATAGAAGTCAGATTGTGATAGTCCTTTTCGCAGAAGAGTTCTTAATTGCTAAATTACTTTTATATTTTAAAAGTAAATTATGGTTTACGATACTAAAATTTTGCCAGCGATTTTCGAAGTTTATTTTATCAGTAGTTTTGATGCTTTTTAATTATACAAAGTTTACGAAGCCCTCAACTAGATTTCTAGCTCCAGAAAAAACGAATAATTTGGGAAAAAATAACTCCATAATAAGTTGCTCGCGTAATATCCCCGTCTAAGTTTTAATAATTCACATTGTCAAAATTGTAATCATCTCTGTTGTCATAGAAGTTGCTTATTTTTTTCCATTTTTAATAGAGATATGTAAATCTAGAAAAGAAGCAACCGTATCAGAAATATGAGCTTTATTTAGTTGAAGTACTTCGGGATAGATTTTAATCATAGTAGAAAAGAAAGGGTTGCACATGTCATATATATCATACATTACTATAGGCTTCGATGACATCTGTCTGAGAAAATTAGCTGACAGACTTAACATGAAATCTCTCTCTAGCAATACAAAAACAAATCTGCGACATAGGGACACCAAAGATTTGTCCGTAAACGGTTGTTTCATACCTGATGAAAATATGATCGAATAGGAAAATAAGTGCTTCATAAATTTCTTGGCAAGTCCACATAGTGTAATTGTCGAAATTGCCGTTGGTAAAAAAGTCTTTATTAAGGTAAAGGACCAACATGAAGTTTTTTCGCTATCACATATCTTTAGAATCCGAGCAATAAGAATCAGCGTACGATCTCACTCCACACTTCGATTTTGCTGCTTTGACCTTTAGGAATAAAGTCCAGATTTCCATTCTGAATGTGACATTTACAGTCTAAAAGTATTTTTTGGTAAAATACAGTTATTGCCGCTCATAAAATCCACAAAAACTGGTACAGAGCCACTTTGTTTTTTAATGAGTGTTGTCAGCCAAGGTACTCTTTAAGCTTTCACGAAAGAGTTTGCACCTAAATGCATACGCATTTTGACCATCCACAAATGTGTCATAGATTGCTGTCAGTGTCGTATAATCGCTGTTCATCCAATCTCACACACTTGCTTTCTCACCTACTACAGGAAAAGCAAATATACAAGGGCAATTATTAAAAAATATCTCAAACCGAAGAACACTCTTACTTTTTATGTTGTAAGAATCATCCTACAGTCACGTGCAAGGGAGCTAACTTTGTATTGAGACCTGTTATCCCCAGTGGCCTCCTGTGCCATTGGCAGTTCCAAGACGGTATCATTTTTGCAATACTTGTATGTGTGCGATGTTGGTGATGGCAGCGTTATGTGAACGCATCCTACACTTTCTGTCCAATGGCTGAGTCTACTTTGGTTATGAAACGAGTATATAGATCGTTATGGATAATAACCGACTTTAAGAATATTACAATTAGGTCACATTTAGATGTACCAAAAATGTAATAATGAAAATACTAATAAAACGTGTGACAATTGTTTGTCTGATTTTAATCTAGACTTATCTGTTTAAGATGTTGTAAAGCCTCAGTTTAGGCAAAAGTAAACGAATTAGTAGATACCGACGTTAATCCAAAACGTAGTTTGCATGCATGTTAAACATAGGTAAAACGAAGTATATTCCACTTATTGGTCAAACTATAATAATCATACAAAGGTAATATGCATATATGAACAGTATTACATTGTCATCTGGCGTGGTTTGATTTGAACGAACAGCTGCATTACAAAAAATATTAATTACGAAACTGTAAAACAATATGTTCGAGTTGACGTACATTAGCCGTAATGTTCTTAAAAAACGCAGTACACAACTGCTTAAATATTAAATATCCCATCAATCAGTTTTGACACTAAATGGTTAACTAATAAGGTAGTATGCCTTGCATAGCTCATGGTTTTGGATGAAACAAAATAATTATATGATGCCCTCAAATCTTGCTATAAGCCAACGTCTTGAGTAATGTAAACCACCACAAGCTAAGGTGTAATGACTCAACTGGTGCCCTTCTTGAGTAATGTAAACCACCACAAGCTAATGTGTAATGACTCAACTGGTGCCCTTCTTGAGTAATGTAAACCACCACAAGCTAAGGTGTAATGACTCAACTGGTGCCCTTCTTGAGTAATGTAAACCACCACAAGCTAAGGTGTAATGACTCAACTGGTGCCCTTCTTGAGTAATGTAAACCACCACAAGCTAAGGTGTAATGACTCAACTGGTGCCCTTCTTGAGTAATGTAAACCACCACAAGCTAAGGTGTAATGACTCAACTGGTGCCCTTCTTGAGTAATGTAAACAACCACAAGCTAAGGTGTAATGACTCAACTGGTGCCCTTCTTGAGTAATGTAAACCACCACAAGCTAAGGTGTAATGACTCAACTGGTGCCCTTCTTGAGTAATGTAAACCACCACAAGCTAAGGTGTAATGACTCAACTGGTGCCCTTCTTGAGTAATGTAAACCACCACAAGCTAAGGTGTAATGACTCAACTGGTGCCCTTCTTGAGTAATGTAAACCACCACAAGCTAAGGTGTAATGACTCAACTGGTGCCCTTCTTGAGTAATGTAAACCACCACAAGCTAAGGTGTAATGACTCAACTGGTGCCCTTCTTGAGTAATGTAAACCACCACAAGCTAAGGTGTAATGACTCAACTGGTGCCCTTCTTGAGTAATGTAAACCACCACAAGCTAAGGTGTAATGACTCAACTGGTGCCCTTCTTGAGTAATGTAAACCACCACAAGCTAAGGTGTAATGACTCAACTGGTGCCCTTCTTGAGTAATGTAAACAACCACAAGCTAAGGTGTAATGACTCAACTGGTGCCCTTCTTGAGTAATGTAAACCACCACAAGCTAAGGTGTAATGACTCAACTGGTGCCCTTCTTGAGTAATGTAAACCACCACAAGCTAAGGTGTAATGACTCAACTGGTGCCCTTCTTGAGTAATGTAAACCACCACAAGCTAAGGTGTAATGACTCAACTGGTGCCCTTCTTGAGTAATGTAAACCACCACAAGCTAAGGTGTAATGACTCAACTGGTGCCCTTCTTGAGTAATGTAAACCACCACAAGATAAGGTGTAATGACTCAACTGGTGCCCTTTTTGAGTAATGTAAACCACCACAAGCTAAGGTGTAATGACTCAACTGGTGCCCTTCCTGCAGGTAGCGCAGCTGCTTAAAAGTAGAAATAATAATCGAAAAGGAAATGTAGCATTCAACGACCACAGTCAATCAAAATCAGGTATACAGACAATAAACAATGACAAAAATAAATAGAAGGCAAGGTATGAACGGTCGCTGGGGTTCAAACCAGGTTCTAGGGTGCACCAAACCTCACTCTTAAGCCATGTCTGAATACTAGTCTAAAGAAGAAATATAAAAAGATCGGACAGGGAAAGTAGCATTCAAGGAGGACAGTAAACCACAAAACACAGAAACAAACACGCAAACAGACAAACAAGAAGGCAAAAGCAATAATAAATGCAAACGACATCACAAACACAAAAAGGGTTGACAATAGGGCTACCGCCTTGGAACGGTCAGTGGCAAAGTAGGCCACTGGGGGTTTAAACCGGTTCTAGGGTGCACCAAACCTCACACTTATCCTATTGTCATCCCATTAAAACAGGACATTGTAAATAAAGAAATCCCCGCCATGATCTAATCTCTAACCAACAAGGCAGCAACAATAGGCAATATAAGTAAAACACAAATATGCTAGTGTAAATATAATACAAAAAAACAATAGCCTAGAAAGCCACAATGAAGGTACTCAATGACTTTGCAGAAGCCAGAGCAGTAAGAGAATAAACCATTAAGGGCAAGGTATGAACGGTTGAACGGTCGTTGTGGTTCAAACCAGGTTCTAGGATGCACCAAACCTCACTCTTGAGCCATCTCTGAATACTAGTCGAAACATGTTTTTAACATGTTTAAAGCAAAACCATTATTTATATGTACAGTTATGACAAACAGAAAAGGTTTCACAACACACTTCGTTGATACTCTATTGGCTATTATGAATAAAGTCCATTTTAATATTCTGAATTTGACATTTCCAGGCTAGAAGTCTTTCTTGAGGTAAAACATACTCAGTGACCTCAGTGACCTCATGCACATGCACTAAAATTGCAGGGCTTTTTTTTCTTCATGAACAGGGGCCGATCCCCTAGCAAAACAGACTACATTAATAATTTAAAAAAAAATTACGCTTAACATTATTTCCCTCCCTAACTCTCTCAACATTATTAAGTTTGGGATAAATTTATAGACAGTTTATCTAAAATGTACCTCTTTTGCATATTTGCACACCCACATCTTCAATTTCTGTCTAATACACTGTTCCCCCTATAACTCAAATATCTATTACCCTTTAGCTCAAAAATCGCGCTTTTTCCCCCTATTTAAGGGACCGGAAAAAAACCCTGATTTGTTACATTACATTAGCTACTTTTGTCATGTTAGTAGTGTCAGACAACGCACTTATTTCGGCTTTGACTCCAGTTATGGACCTAAATCCATACACTTCTTGATCACCCATAAATGTGTCATAATTCGCTGTCAGTATCATCAAATCGCTGTTCGTCCAATATGCTTTTCTCACCTGCAATTGAAAAAAATAATTATCCATGAGCAATTAATTAAATATATTTCAACCCCAAGAACACTTCTATTTATGGTGTAAGTATCACCCTACAGTCACATGCAAGGGTATTAGCTGTGAAGTGAAACCGTCACACGATTCTAAATGCAACGTGCAATCATACAGATATTGGTGTCTTTTCTGTTCTATCATGCAATTTACAATCATTTTACTTTGATAACATAACTGCGTTTAAAAAAATGCAAACATCAGCATTAGTATTATCCATTACAATACCATAGTCAATAATTATCAAGTATTATGATCAGTAGTGGATAACGTTTATGACAATGAAGACCATTGTTTAAGGCCAGCCGCATGATAAAGTATAGCTATTCAAGCTGTTCAAGAGCACACGTTCCAGAATAAATCCATATTACTTATCTTTTGTACGATCAACTGAATTAAGTATGAGGCACTCTCGTACAAAATTGCGCTACAAAGAAATATAAAAAGATCGGACAGGGAAAGTAGCATTCAATGTGGAAAGTCAACCACAAAACACAGAAACAAACACTGCGTTTTATACGAGTTTCCAGTCATGCTTCACAAGGTTTTAATCAAGGCGTTCAAACCCATTCAGGGGGCAGTCCTCAGTTTCGCACGAATGTCCATGGTGTAAATCCGAAAGAAATCAACTAAGCATCGTGTAGGTCCATCGATGGTATTAATAATAATTATGAAGTGCATGTTTGCTATTTTTTTCAGTTTTGAGTACTTATAAGTTTATTTTGATACATTTGAATATGCATTCTTTGTTTTTTTTTGGAGGCAATAGAAAAATGCGAAACTATCAAAAAGTTTCAAAAACTAGCAAAATTGGCTGATTTGGCCTCACGGGTTCCTCAATTTGGAATAACTTCTTAAAAAACCGATGAAGGTATGTAGCATTTAGCATTTCCTGATATGCGAGAGCATAATGAGTGCAGAAATGACCCTGGTATGCGGATGAACATCTTTTTTGTTATTTATTGACATTTAAAATATTGGTAAAATTGCATTTTGAAAGAGTATGATAATGGACCTTTGGAAACGGCCGAACACGACACATATTGCAGTCTCGGTTTGACTGAGACTGTTCATGAACGATACTGAAATATTCTAGCTACCGCTCACTAGCTACCTACCCAAGCTTGTCTTGGTGGTGGGGGGGGGGCGGTGGGGGGAGGGGGGGGGGACATAATCTTAAAGAAATGAGGCAAAATGTGTAAAGAAATAAAGAAAATGCTTATTGATTCTTTTATTTGGTATGAAAACACTGAATAGCTTATTACCCTATCTTTTGCAACGCCATGCATGTTTAGTGGTTGACCCTGTTACTCTTTGATTGTGGACCCTATGATGACTTCTACCTAAATCCTCAAAGGACGGAAGCGTTCAAGTTGTTTGTCTTAAATCTTGTCGTACCCTGAAAGGTTTGTTCTCTTGTTGCACTGGCTTCATTGAGTACTTGCTGTGTGGCTTTTTAGCGTTTTGTTGTTTATATTATATATACATGGATCATTTATGTGTTATACTTATATTGCCTATTAATGCTGCCATGATTGAGAATATAGCCTGGCGGGGATATCTTTATTTACACTGTCCCGTTTTATTAGGATGGCCGACGCAAGGCGGTAGCCTGTCAATATATATACTTGTACGCAATGAAATAGCTGAGATAAAACGTACATGAATGTGAAAACGGGGATTTTCTGTTCAAACCGTTTACTGGCTGATCGAATTACCAAGGAAATTTCATTTGGTATTGACATACACCTGTATGTTATCGAACGTCACTTATAAAGGAGAAAACGATATCGAGCACAAAACTCGACACATTTGGAACTGTTTCATTTACAAAAGTAAACACTATTATTTTTTTCAAAGAAAATATTATTGAAGATTTGTATTGAGTACAAAATGAAAGTGTTGTTAGATGTAAAGTTTGATAGATGTGAGTTTTGATAGAACATACAACAACGAATCCTCAAATTACACGTTACATCAGCTCAAACAAGATTTTCAGAGATTTACACTCTGTACTACATGTTCTAACTTTATTTTAAGCTTGCATGCATGTTTAAATATTGTACACAATATGTATATATGTATATATGTATATGTATACAACACACATTCATTTTACGGTAAAACAAAACAGAACTGAATTAAAGTTTTTATCAAGTGCGTGACATTACACTACAATAGTTTATTATATTACTCGGTTGCAAAAGAAAGCGGACACTGAGTTTAGATTTAATTGTATGAAGTTTTTTTAGAATTAAATTGACAAATTCCAAAATGAATATGCCATGTTTGGTACAAAGTGTGTATCATTCCATTGCCAATATCATGTCATTTGTTTTTTCAATAGGTCGAATCATTAAGGGACTGTCGCTTCATAAAGAGGATAGGGTGTAAAGCAACATTTTCAAAGTGTCCAGTTTCTTTTGCAACTGAGTATATTCAGGAGTCTACCACTAAAGTTATAGGTGTATGTGAAATATATTGTTCACATGTTTTGTATTACTATAATAGATCGCTTGTCTAGATCTGTCGTTATGTTAAGTTGTTTGTATGTAACACATAAACATATAATTTGTCTGCAATTTATATCGATCTGTTGTTTTAAAAAAAATGTAATGAAAGCCTTACAGCGTTATGTACATATGTATATTATTAATACGGTGAAAATATATGCAAATGTATGACATATTGACTTGCAAATCTAAAATATAGAAAGGCATTTTCGCTTTGTTTAGATTAAAAAGGAGGCTATGGACTTGATTTCCCATACATCTCAATATGTTTTACTGAACTAGCACAACATAGGAGTTCCGACCAACGATTTGTTTCCAGTATTCGAACCATTTGCCATGTAAATACATTTAAATAACAAATGTGTTTCTTATATGTTAATATGTGTAATCTAAGTATTATCAGAGGTGAATATTAACCGAGTCTTTTTACCATTGATTGTGATACTTTAGGCATAATTATATCTTTATGGACTGAGAATTATAGCTGAAATGCGTGTGTTTACTTATCGAGTTGAGACAAAACGTCGTTACGGATGATCATCTCGTGCACCTGCTGATGACGTCGATTACTGGACTTGTATGTGTTTCACCGAGTAAAGTCCCTCCTCGATATTACCAATTGAGAAGCGACAGACACGTACACTAAAGGGTGTGGACTTAATCTTTATACAGTGTAGTATACTGAACAAAAAAAGAAACTTCCGCACTTTTAAGCTGTGATTTGCATAGGGTTGACTTTATTAATCTAGATATAATTTCATCATTATATACCTATCACTCAATCATTCTGATCAATATTAATAATCCTCAAAAATCAGAGTTAGTGTGTTGCTGCTAAAACATGTTTTATTCAGATTGCGAAATCACTATATTTTTGTATTATCAAGGGAGGTAATTTGAAAATATTCATTCTTGAAAGCTGTATGGCGCAAAAGTGAGTGTACAGGTCAGCTTACTCCACAAGACCCGGAAATGCTGTTTAAACCAAAACAAGGGGAATAACTTTGCGTACAAGTTTGATTCAAGGAAAATTGTTTCATGGCAGTGCTGGCCTTTTAACAAAGGTATTAACATATAAGACCAAACAAAATATTTGTTCATTGTGTCTACATGTATGGGTAAAGTTGCGGAAGTTTCTTTTTTTGCTGAGTATAGTTGATATATCTGCGATTGTTCACTTCACTTGAATTGCATACATCAACAATATAGGAAACTTGGAACCGCCACAGAGAAGGAATTAAGAATGAATAAATAGGAGTCCGAGAACAAGCGCTACTCTTACTAACGAATATATTTCTTTAACGTGCTTGAAGAAAGACTACGATACACGGGACCGCCAAGTTATACGTCCACATCCGATGGACGAGGTTAAGAGAAAGTAAGGGAAAGTATCTTGCCCAAGAACACACCGACGAAACTAGTGATTCTTGAACGTAGGTCCTCCAGGTTCTCCAATTAAACGTATGTTGTTTACTCATTAACGGTGTTTCGTTAAAATATACATCAAATGCCATTGTGGTCACATGTTACGTCTTACATACCAGGTCCATGGTGGTTTAAGGATATTACTATGTAATTAACTATTTTGTATCCGTTAAGTAATGACTTGCGGTTAATAATATACAAGTAATGAATTTGTTTTTGGTGTAATAAAACTTTAAATTACTATGTTTGCTTTTGTTTTTCTCGTTGTATAACTGGTCGGTAGCTCAGTGGATTTAGAGCTACAGACTTTTCATACAATCTTGATCAAACTTGTTACACTATTTTCATAAGAGGTTATGATCCTATCAGTTTACAGTTCGCCACTATGCCTTCCTTTTTGTATATATTTTTGATTGTGCGATGACCCGACATAGTGGGGACACTATGAAATCCTGTAGAGGAAGTAACGCCTAATGTTTGTCTAAAATATTGTCCTTTACGATATAATCTATTGTTGCTCGTAACCGCGGTGTGGTATAATGGTAGAGCTACGCAAAACATTGCACTTCTGAACTTACGCTACGTACTCCCACTGCGGCGTGGCGTAATGGTAGACGTCTCACACCACAATTAATTTTTCATAGGGTCCCATTGTAATGTTTTTGTTCGTGGCATAGAGATAAAAAAGATTTTGCAACATGTATTTATGCTTAAATTCTTCATTGATCCAATATCTGCATGTTATTAACTTTTAACAAATATTTACCAGATTGAACTTTTTTTAATTTCATGTTTGCGTGACACCTATCAAAATTTAGACAAAAATACAACCCCGTGGAGATTAGACCCATGATGTGTAAAATGAGGCAGAATTAGCTAGAAATCTTATATCAACGTGCATTTTTCTGTGATCTCTTCCTAAAATGCTGTAGATTTAGAACCTGGTAAAGATAAATCAATGTATCCTGTAAAATGTAGAAAAGCGAACTTTTTTTTTTTATCTACCTCCTTCATCTGTAGGGCACGAGTATTCAAGGGAGATAATAGTGGTGTGAGTCCTAGAGCGTTGTGGGTTCAATCCCTGGCCGGGTCAAACCAAGACTTTATAAACATGCTACTAGTAGCTCCTTTGCTTGACGCTCAGCATATAAAGGGTAGTTCTAGGACTGGTCGGCCCGGTGTCAGTATTATGTGACTGGTTGGGGTAACATGTCATTTGTTCACGACGTGGTATTTCAGAGTGACAGCACTATACAGTTGGGTATACAGATCCCAGCTACAAGTAGACACCAAAACATTGTTAAAAGCGGCGATAAACTTCATATATACGTTATATACTACTGTTGCTTTGGCTGTTGCCAAGTTATCGAATACTTATTTTGTGGCTTTCTAGGATTTGTTTTTATGTTTATTTTCATCATCTTCTTGGTTTTACGTATTTCGCCTATTAATGCCTCGCTGGGATTTCCTTAATTGCCCTGCCCCGTTTAATTGGGTTGACAGACATAGGGTAATAGTTCGTTTGCTGTTCCCTATAACCGTGTTTAAATCCCAGCCAGCTTTTTGCCATTGACCGTTCTAATGGAGTCACCTCTTTAATGTTTGCTGTGTTCCATACGTTCCTTCTTTATATACGTACGGCTTTTCACATCTTGTTGGAAATACATCTTGAGTTCGTTCTTTTTATTCTTATTATTAGAGCTTTCCTAGACGATGTTCCTAGTACAGCACTATTGTAATTTATATCATCTTGTTTTTCAGGTATGTACTTATATATTTGCACATGTCCATGCACAGCCAGGGGCACGACGAGGTCAAGGGGCACAACAAGGTCAAGGGCCACCTTCATGTACAGTAAGTATATAAGTGTGCTAGTTTGTCATGGCCATTCTTTATTTACTGGTCTAGTCGTCCGTTGTTTGACAATACACATTCATCTGTTTAACCACAGGGACAGCTAGTTAGAGCCATTGTACCATCACGTTTCTACTTGAAAACGCGATGGTACGATGTCGATAATACGAGGGTACAATGGTTCCATAGAGATGGTACGATGGTGATAGTACGATGGTGCAATGGTACCATGGTATTTCGCGTTATCGTTAACGTACCTCTGTACCATCGTCATCTTACCATCGCCATCTTACCATCGCCATCATACTATCGTTCCATCGGACACATAACCTTCGTAAGCGACAGTACGATAGCCCTAACGGAACACCGTAGACAATTCATAAGACAACTTTGCCAGTTAAGTTGTCATGGTAGTGGATATACGCAATATAGCCTGACCCACTGACTTAATGGTTGTGCTGAATGATGAATTGCTCATGATGACATTTTATTATAATTATTTGCTAATTACTGTTGTGTTAATTTGTTAGTGTATATGAAGACACAACTGTTATTTTTAAGTTAATATTATTAAAATGAAAAACGTTTCCCTTTCCTCATAAATATATATTATATTTAGTGTAACAAATTGTTTAATTGCTATTATGTGTTTATTTTAATGTGTTATGTAAAACTGTGTTCAATGTAAAATTATAATAAAACAATTGCATCCATTTTCTTCACTAACTTACAAATCAAATGATTAAGACTATGCATCTGAGGATTCGCATTTGACTTAAAGGGAGTACATCAGGCTTTTCATGGGGGTCTAGGTGTCAGACTTAAAATTGACAAATATTAATATTTTCTGTTTTACATGGCCAAAACATAATGAATGAGCCTAAAAATTATCCCTTATTTGCAAAGAAATTCATTCTGCACAGTAATACATGCTATCCTAGGTGACGCACCAGGGTTAATTTCAGCATTTTTCGTCTGTTTCCGTCCTGTCTATATGGTGTTTTCAAAGTTTAGACATTAACAAAATGGTTCTAACATCATATTTTGATTAATATAAGTGTTTTATCATCAACGGGAACAATTTAATAATTGAAGTTGTTCTAGAAAAATCCTGATGTACCCCCTTTAAACACTTTCAATATACATGATGAACATATTCAAATTGTTTATAAAACAAGAAACAAATCATCAGCCTTAACACATCAAGATGTTTGAAGAATCAAAACTGTTGAATTGTTGATCGTCATTTTCAATTTCAACCCAAAACATGTTTTTTGCGCAAAAAATATACATGATAAGGTAGAATATTTTTTCACATTAATTCATGTGTTAAATCAAGATCCTCTTAAGCACTATTGCAATGCAGTCTGTGCATATTAAACATACGCATTGACTGTGACTATTACAATGCAGTCTGTGCATATTAAACATACGCATTGACTGTGACTATTGCAATGCAGTCAGTGCATATTAAACATACGCATTGACTGTGACTATTGCAATGCAGTCTGTGCATATTAAACATACGCATTGACTGTGACTATTGCAATGCAGTCTGTGCATATTAAACATACGCATTGACTGTGACTATTGCAATGCAGTCTGTGCATATTAAACATACGCATTGGCTGTGACTATTGCAATGCAGTCTGTGCATATTAAACATACGCATTGGCTGTGACTATTGCAATGCAGTCTGTGCATATTAAACATACGCATTGGCTGTGACTATTGCAATGCAGTCTGTGCATATTAAACATACGCATTGACTGTGACTATTGCAATGCAGTCTGTGCATATTAAACATACGCATTGACTGTGACTATTGCAATGCAGTCTGTGCATATTAAACATACGCATTGACTGTGACTATTGCAATGCAGTCTGTGCATATTAAACATACGCATTGACTGTGACTATTGCAATGCAGTCTGTGCATATTAAACATACGCATTGACTGTGACTATTGCAATGCAGTCTGTGCATATTAAACATACGCATTGACTGTGACTATTACAATGCAGTCTGTGCATATTAAACATACGCATTGGCTGTGACTATTACAATGCAGTCTGTGCATATTAAACATACGCATTGACTGTGAATATTACAATGCAGTCTGTGCATATTAAACATACGCATTGGCTGTGACTATTACAATGCAGTGTGTGCATATTAAACATACGCATTGACTGTGAATATTACAATATAATTCACGAGATAATCCAGTATATTCCATTGCAGAGAACTAATATACACGATTTACAGGGAACCTATATATATAACCTCAGTTCTTTGGAATTTCGTACCCATGACCTTCTTAGGGGAGCACGATTTGTAAGGGAGAGCAAACGGTCATATTGTTTATATATCAACACTTAACTATTTTTTTCCCGTTGACTTCCGGCAAACTAAATGTCAAAATTTTGAACATAATCATTCGTCAAAATACATACGAGGCACGAGCACTAAGAATGACCGGACTTGCCTCTCATTCGAACTTGTTGCTACAAACCGGATGGATGAAAATATGCGCGTTAATACTTTATCTTTTCTTTCACTGAAAACAACTGACATATTATTAACAGGCGTAATGCTGCACCATCAAATTGGTAAACACATCCAATATCCCAACCACCCTTCATACACTCAAAACATAGACCTTTACTTTAAAAAAAAAATGTGCTGGATAATTATCCAACGAATATCTAATAGCGAGCGCAAGCGAGCTCCTATGGTATCATGCAGGCGAAAAGTAAACTGAGCTGATCCTTTTGAAAAGTCTTGGGTCATTTACGGCAGTTTATGGGCGACTTCAACCGTAAAGTAGCATATTTCGTCACGAAATTAACAAGATAAGCATTCGTAGAAATCATTAAGAATGGTGGTTTCCAAGCAGAATGAGGTGAAACAAGAAATTGCAGCACAGCTGCTGGAAAAAATGTTGGACAATTCTGAACATCATATTAATATTTCAGTGGTCAAGCTAGGTGAGAAGGAGAATACAGCGAAGTGGGAAATTCACAATTATTTATATTTGTTTAATAAAACTGGATGAATGATTTATATATGTTGTCAATTTTTGTTTAAATATATGATATTTATAGGCCTGTTTTTTTCATTTCAAATTAAAGTGTTTTTTTTAATTTCATGTTTTAATAATTTAATTTTGAGTGGTCATATTCAATATGCATATCATTATCAGAGAATTTAATATGAATGCCATTAACGGCTCATCAAAACATTATAGATTATTTAGAGCCGCCCCTGAGAGAGGGGAATGATACGTGTATAGGCCCATACCCTTACTCTTACCGAAGTTTCTTTGTTTTCTACATGACATAATGTAGTGGAGTGCGTGGTCCAGTGGTAGAGCGCCGAACTCCTGATCGAGATGTCGTGGGTTCGATCCTCCGTCGCGGCCACGTTATTTATCCTTGAGCAAGATAATTAATCCACATTGCTTAGTACTGGTTCTACCCAGGAAGCCATCGAGAGTGATTAAGCTAAGTTGCAAGAACTTGTTTCGCAATCGATGTAAAATAAATATGTTTAAACAACATAATGTGAATTCTAGTGCATTTTGAAAACATTTAATTGCTAAATCCTATGATAATGACCCCGTAAGAGGCCCTTAAAATCTGACAAGCATAGGCTAACATATTGCTTGTCGAATTTTAGGTGTGTGATGGTGTGGTTTGGGTGGCATGGGATAAGCCAATTCAATATGTAAGTTATGAACTGAATGTTGTTTAATGACTCATCAACACATTATTCGTTATTCGAGAGAGGAGATCACACACATAGGAATCTGGAACCTGACATACTATGACGAATATATTCCTATATATAGTTCTTTAAACTAACGTGCTTGGAGGATAGACTCCAATATACAAAACCTTCCAATTTACGTTCCCACCCGACGGACGAGGCTAATGAAAAGCGTCTTGTTGAAGAACACGAAGACGAAACTCAGTGGCGATGGTGAGGCTTTACCCCGGGTTCAGCGTATTTCAAGTTCAGCGGTTGTCTATAGGGCCACGCCAGCCCCTTTATAAATTATGAAGCAGTATTTAAAATATTCCTTTAAACATTTTAATGAAATTGAGACCAGACGCTCGTTTGCGCTCGCAATCATCTTGTGTGTGTTTGGATGACGGGGACTACAACTGTAAATAATTAAACCTTTTGTGGGAGTCACACCTCTTGTTAAATTGTTGTCATACACCTCGCTGCGCTCGGCATTATTTTGGCGTTTACAGCACCACTTCATGTTTACCACGCTGTCATAAAATTGTTATAACATATGAATTTGTAAGCGATTTGGGGCTCCGCTTCTCGAAGCTTATTTCAGTATGTGATCTATAATTTTTTTAATGTTCGGGGTCTCGCTTCGTGCGAATTGAAAATGTCAACTAAGGTCAGCTACGAAATTGAAGAACAGGACGAATCATGGCCTGTGGGCTTCGCTTCGCGAAGCGTACCAAACTAGTATTGTTTTATTTAATGTTCGGGGCTTCGCTTCGGGCGAAGCTCAAATACTTTGTAATTATTAATTTATCGTGAATTACATAAGTTTACTCCAGACTACATGTACAGTAACATATTAGGCCCAAATGACAGCATAGTCCTATGGTTGGGGCGTGGAGGCATGATCCTCAGGACTTTTTATTTCATTTTAAAATGCATTAATTAGGTAAGTAAACTGTCAGAGATGTGTATCTGAAAATACCCACATCCCCTTCCCCATTGCCAGACTGGCAACATTGTAGACCAAAAGCAATTAGCACATGTTCACGCACATGACCGTTGACGTCATGTTTACAATATCGCATGACGTCATGTTTAACATATCGCATGACGTCATGTTTAACGTCAGTCGCTGATGCACCAGTTACCCTTACTCAAGTGCTGCTTCTCACAAGAAAAAAGTAAGAAATTTACATTTATACGCTTATTGATGCAAGTCTGAATCCGCGTACCATACGCCGTTCTGAAAAATATGGAGCAGGCCGGACGATGTAAACTCCGGACATGAAGAACGCGGTCGACATAATGTCGTAAATATAAATAATTTGGGGCTTCGCTGCGCGAAGCGTAGTGATAATATAAATGTTTGTTGTTTAATTTCGGGGCTTCGCGCGAAGCTCTGTGGCTCGTTTGTCGAGCTTTGTTCGTCCGTATTGTTTTCACGACTTTCGTGAAAGTTTACTTTGTGGATTTTTTTGACTTTTTACGGTAATCGGCGCCATAACCGAAAAAGCGATTACTAGTGGACAACTTCGACGCCGGGCTGCGCCCGGCGAGAATTGTCCAAAAAAACATTAAAAACCTTTCTGGAACCCATCCAAAAATGACAATGAAATTGCATTTTACATATGTCGCCGAAACGGCCATTAACCGGAAGCATAGCCCAAAGTGTTACCTTGCGCGTTGTTCATTGGCAAAAATTCGTCAACACATTTCACAATTTAATAAAAGTAGAAATGTGTATGTCTTGCTATAACAAATGATTTGGTTAAAAACTATCTATCATTCGTTTATTTTCCCGTAAAACCATAAATGCAATCGGAATTCTTCGCAGATTTCCGTATTCGGTCGTCTACTATTGTAAGCCATTAACGGAAATCGACGAGGTTATTCCGTGTTCATTCGTGTCAAACCCGAACAATCTGGCAATTTCCGGAAATGTTACGGAAATTATAATACAATGACAAGACGTCATTGATTTACGTCATCATCGTATGTCGTCACATTATGACGTATGGTCTGTTAGTAAACAATTAGTGAGCAAGGTGCTTATTACCGATCCATCTTTCTTTGTTTCTTTCTTCTTTCTTTCTTTCTTCCAATACTATTGACGTATTATACACATACTTATGATTATCACAGTTTCGTTTCTGTGGATGAGTTTACCTGCAGGCTTTTTTATGATAACCACAGAAGTTCAGCGAGATTTTTAACCTGAATAGGGTATGTCTCTCACTGCACAGGAGAACAACGGCTTTACATCAGTAGGGAAGAATGACATACTTTCACAGTAACTTTAAATATCTTACACGAATAGTTTTAGATCTAAGGGAGTGCGTTATCAATTCTCGAGACGTGAACCTCCGGAAGTCGAACCCCAGACTTCTATATCCAGAGGCAAGTAAGCTAACCACTCTGTCATCGCATCTTTTTTTACCGCAAAGTAACATTATGGTCCATTATGAAAAAATATAACTACTAGTATTTAGAACAACACCAGGTCTAGAGTGACTAAACGATGGTTAGGCCCAAGATGTTACTCACACTGACAGGGGTAGGGACAGCCTCCTTACCGAGATCCCAATAATTTGACTGGCGTGTTTGGGTATTTTTACCCTATGTTGCATATTTTGGGGCGCTTCGACCTTTTATCCAAAAATGGTTTTAATGAGTTGGGCAAACCGAAATTAAGACATTTTGAAACTATTGAGGCTAACTGAAGTTATATTTGAGATTTCTTATTTTTTGCTGTCCCAGCAACACGGCAGATGTACACCCGAAAGAGGCTAATGCAGGATGTAGACAGATAGATAGGAATTTACATACAAAAAGCCTCATCTGAACTGATGGCTGTAAAAAATTTATTTTTTAACCGAATTTCCAAACTAAGGTATTTTTATTTATCCCCTAAAATTGCCAGTTCCAATTATGTATACTGTATTTACATTTTGTTAAAATTACTCACTCACATAGTTGAAAAACCTTTAGCTTAAACAAACGCCCGAAATAATAGCAAATTTGTCGGGTTTAGACTCCACCATAAAGTACAGAATTTGTATTTTTTTATTTTTGGCTGGATTGCGTAGCAAATCCAGGCTTGCAGTTTGGCGATTTCCATGTGTCCGTCCGTCTATCCGTCCGTCCGTCTACGAGTTTTTAAGTTTTCGTTGAAGTTTTTGTTTTTTCCTCATTTCTCAAAAATGAATTGTCGAAAAGCTTTGCAACTTGACACTTGTTCAACATCATTACAAATGTTATATGAAAATAACCCTAACTATGTCATGTATTTTACCTGGACTACCCCACTTTTCACACAGATTTTTCACTTAAAATGTTAAATTCGCAATCCAGCTTTCGCGCCACTATTGGTGCTTCACCTTTTTTTTTCTTTGTTACTTTTAACACAGTTTGAGGTTTCCACTGGACCCCCAAATAAATGAAACGTTCCTATGCCAGTGTACCTGTAACCGGTCATCCGGTTTGGTCTGATGCTACGGAGTAGTTCAAATTTGAAGGTGATGAAAACACGGTTTGGAAACTTTACCTGTCTTCTGCTTCAATCGATCTATGCTTTTCTCTCTCCTATCATTTCACTATTTTGTTTTTCTACCACCGACAGAAACAGTAGGGTCAAATAGGACACTCAGTTTCTTAAAATGTCGTTGTAGAAACTAATAACTAAATAAGTATCTTGAGCACAGCTAGTGCTAAACGTCAAGAACAGTGAAACAAACCAACGTCTTTTCTACATAGCATTTGATGAATTTGGTGCATTTTCAGAATATATTGATAAAAAACGTCGGATCCGGTGTCCTCCACCCCCAGACATACTCAACTAAATATTGAACTAATATTCTGAAAATGGACCACCATTTATTAAATGTCAAGTACCGGTAGGAAACAACAAATTCCTATGTTTTAAAATCATTGTACTTTTCTCAAACATACATCATCATAATGATTAGACAATACGTATGAATCAATTTAACATACGTTGAAGACAAGACGTATATTAGACGTATATTCCAATAAAAAAAAGCTTAAATCATATATATACTTTTTCGTAATGACATAACGTTGAAACCGTAATTACATGTTGTTCGGCAAAAAAGTATACGCGTGCATCACGGTTTATGTATATATAGGTTACAAACACTGATGTAGTAGCAGCTTTTATGACGGTTGGTGATTCAGCCAATGTCGATCCAGACTGGATCATGACTAGATAGCCGTTCGAAGTTCGTTCCATGCCATATCTGTCCTGTGTCCTGTCTGGGAACGAATTGAAATTTGACCGAAGCATTGTGGTGTACTGGTTAGAGCGTCTGACTTGCATTCGGGAGGTCGTGGGTTTGAGTCCCCAGATACTTTAAAAATTTAACCCTTGCCTGACGAGCAAATAATGGGTAGTGCTACGACTGATTGACCAGTGTCAGAATAATGTGACTGGGGGTATCATGTCTACTACGGTGTGGTATTCCAGTGTGGCAGCACTATAAAGAAACCATAATTGAGTTCGCTGCTTCAAGTAGACATATCAACACATCACACACAAACACACAGATAAAAGTCCAGACTCAATTGTGCCTATAATCGTCGGGTACCGTACGACGCCTGTCGTAGGTGGACGGATTATAGATCATTATAATCCTTAGAAACACACACACACACACACACACACACACGAATTGAAATTTGTTGTGGTGGGATGTCACGATTCATAAGACACGTACAGGTAGACTTGCACTAGACGTGAGAATCATGGCTCTTATGTTGGTATGTACCTACCATGGTATAGTTACACGCCATAAGAGCTACGATTCTCGCAGCTAGACTTGCACATACCGGTGCATACATACGCAGCGGCACAATCAAACATGAACTGTGCTCGCCATATAGGTTTAACCTATTTCATATTATAAATGTAAACTACCCTATTGCAAAGTACTATTAAAATAAACTTTTCTATTTTTTGGGTTCCCTGTCGTTTTGGTGAAACCTGTGCCATGGTGAGACGAGGTAACGGACCACCATCTCCCGGATGTGTCGGTGAGTATGCGCATGAACATGAGTAAGAGTGGCACACTTCCGGTTGTATCTGTGAGTATACCTGCTGAATATAAATTTCATGGGAAGATCCTTGAGACATTGGTAAAAGGTCCAGTTGTATCGGTATGTATACTGTGTATAAATAGCGTTGAATACGTGCGATCTATGGCACATTTCCGGTTGTACTGGTGGGTATATATATATTGTATAACTCCCGTTGAATATTTGAGACCTCTGGCACATTTCCGGTTGTATTGGTGCGTATATATACAGTGTATACATCACTTTTGAATACGTGAGACCTCTGCCACATTTCCGGTTGTAACGTAGGTTACATGTATGTATATTGTGTATACAGCTCATGTATGTATATTGTGTATACATCTCATTGAATGAGTGAGATCTCTGGCATATATCGAGTACATCTGCTGTATTTAAACATCCCTGATATGCTTTTCTCTGAGAGATGACACCGCAGTCTATTTACAGTGGATTAAACAACCCTGAGCACCTGGTCTAGTGCTAGAGCGTTGGAACCTTGACCGAAAAGTCGTGGGTTCGATCCCCGCCAATATGAGTGAGCAAGACACTTTATCCGTATTTCCTTAGAACTCTTTCTACCCAGGAAGACATATCGAGAGTGGTTAAAATAAGTTGGTGAGAACTTTCGTTACAATCAATGTAAAATAAATACGTTGAAACAAAACAACCCATATATTAGTAAGGCCTGCACTCAGCAACACTATTTGAAAGGATTTCCATACAGTATAAAATTATCACTATCATGATAAGGGCCTCATGGAAGATTGAATTATTTCAAATGTGCTGTCTTGTTAAGTAGATTTGTCTTTATTAATATTATGAGTATACATCGTAGAGGTATAAATCATTGAGGGCCCAATAAATTGCTACAACCTTTTTGTACGAAATTTGATACACGTATTGATTACGAATTTAATAGAATCTAAGTCTGAAGCATGTAAATAAAACTGCCTCGCACGTATGTCAGTAGAGCGAAACGAATCAAATATTGTGCCGCCAAGAAAAAGAAAATCAATGGATTTTAATTATCTAAATTTAGAGATCATATGTGTAGGATAACTATTTACTACAAGTGTAGCTACTGAAGGTTTTCGGAAAATGTTCCACTTCTCCTCGTAAATGTCACTCCTTAATTTGCAAGCAACCATCCTGCAGTTGCGTAGAAGAGTTGACTATTGGGGGATCAACACAATATTATTTTGAGTATTGGAGGTTGTGGTATGAATAAAAGGGGACAGGGGATTAGAGGGAGAGAACATTTTCTGACAAAAAACGTATTTACTTGTAAATTAAAATGTGTGTACTCTTTAAATTGTGTTATAGAAATACATATGTCAATAATATCCTTTCAAACACCTAAATATTTGTTTACTATTATGTTATTATTTGTCTAATATGTTCAATAAGTCCTGTAACTCGCCATTGGAAATGAGCCAAACTGGCTTTACGGGCCTAGGTTTTTTTTCTATTTAGGTATATTATATATATTTATGATATATATTCTCTAACAGGTCAGTGTATTTTTGATAGATTTTCAAATCCAATTATTTTTAGTTAATGGAAGGCATAGAACTTTTTTTAATTTAACAGATATGTTTGAAGCTCAGCTGCTAATGCGAGCAATGACTGGCGGGCCGAGTGGTCCTGGATCAGGGACGAGATCTCAAACTGGGGGACAACTGACGCCATCAGCTGGAGAGGTGCTTCCAGGAATGGATCAATTGGGCGTTGACACCCGTGGTCAATCAGGCGGCTTTCAGGGCAGATTCGGACAGGGCATTATTGGACAGCCAGTTGATGCCTTCCGTACGGCTGGCACGGGAACTCCGAATAGTCCTTTGATTGGAACGCCGTTCATTGATCCGACGACGGGACTAGGGACCGGACCAGGGGCCGGAAGATTCGGGTCTGGACCTATTAGCGGTGGGCAAACACCCGGTGGTGGTGGGAGGTTTGGTGGAGGGAACTTAGGTGGTTTTACAGGTGAGAATACCCAACCACTGACTAATCCTGGGTGGGGTAGTGGGTCCGGTAGTTTATCACAACCCATAGCTAGTTTAGGCGGACAACCCGAGACGCAAGTCTCGTCAATTTTAGAAGATACGTTTGGATTTTATTACACGTTTACAGTATCTGGTTTTGCTGAAATTCGAGTAAACATCACAAAACCGGGATTCTGCAGACGGGAGGCACCCCTGGAAAGAAGTTGTACTGAAGGATGCTCTTCCGATAACGCATGTCGAGGAGATATGAAATGTTGTCCGAGCGGTTGTTCGTTAATATGCATACAGCCGGAACAGCAGGCACAGAATCTAGATCAAGGTCTAGGTCAAGGTCAAGGTCTAGGTCAAGGTCAAGCTCAAGCTCAAGTTCCAGGAACGGGAAGCGCTGGAATCACCGGACCTGGCAGCGGTGGAAATGTCGTTTCAGGTAAGCGTGATAAGGGGGCGTCATGCATGCCTTTGTGTACATAGTACTCGTTTTAATTGTCATATTGTCCCGTTTATTTTGCATTGAACTAAATGTGCAGTATTCTACGATATTCACGTTGTAAAGATCTTTATTACATGTAAATGTTGATAATGAGTTACATTCGACTGTAAAGAAACGGTAAAACGCCTAATATCAAAATAAAAGTGACATCTTAAGTCTCTCCGATCAACATGGTTTTCTAAGTTTCTATGAAATAAACTGAAGAAAAAAATGAATTGCTTGACTCATTTACTGGTCTTAAAAGTTTAAAATCTATTGACGTTTTTAGGGACGTCAAATTAACAATGGCATACGTTGATAATTGCTTATCAAAAGGTCATTCATACCAAATGAAAATAAAAGACAGTCAATGCTATAGAACTATTGCAATTAAAACGATAATAATAATCAAACAATTATATCGATTAAAACAATATGAAAGTTATTAATAATTACAATAAAGCATGGACAATATTAACAATAACATTAAAGCATGGAACACATTAACAATATCATTAAAGAATGGAAATTATTAACAATTACATAAAGCATGGGAAGTATTAATACTTACAATAAAGCATGGACAATATTAACAATGCCATTACAGCATGGAACGTATTTAATATCAATTACATTAAAGCATGGAAAGTAATAACAATTACATTTAACATCATATAGATGTATGTTTTATTTGGATGATTAAGTCAACCACATTTCGAGTCGGTCGGCCGACCAAGATTAGCCTCACCATGACGGACGTTCAAGGACGCTTATTATAGCGTAAAATGAAGCAATTGACGAAGTATTTGGAAGCATTATAACTTAGAGAAATACGAAATTCAAGCAACCGAATAGAATTAAGTTTATAACTACAGCAAATAAATAGTTTCAATACCTGATGTGTAAACTAAACTAATGTTTCCATTACTCTGCATCCTCTGAACGGTGCGCTTAAGCATTACACAGGCAGTGTGCTGTTGCAAATGGTTTATTTATAGCACATGTATTGTTTATGTAAACACGGATTTAAAAAAAGTTTGCTTAACTGTTTATCGAAGAGTATGTCTCAACTTAGTTGTTTCTATTAAGGCCTGGGCACATCGGGCGATTTAAATGCAAATATGATGGTAATGTTATATATGGATACTTGGCACTAAGCCTGTATCTATGGATACTTGACACTAAGCCTGTATCATCTCCGTTAATGTTTAAATAAAACATACTGCGGCTTAAACATCTTGAAACAAACTTGGTGGATAATATAAGCCATTTAAGCAAATCAAAATATAATAGAATTATATAGCAAGGAAACCCAAATGCAATAACAAAACAACTCTTACAAATTGTTTGGACAGTCTGGTAATTACTGGCACATTCTTCACATACATGTGTGCGCATAGGTAAGACACAGCTGTCGTCACTAATTATATGTGTTGGAGTATTTCGATCAATGCACGAGAAAATATTCGGCTGCTTCTCTACTGCATGATTTTTTTCGCGGGCGCTTTCGTAACATATTCACAACAAAGCCGTTAAGAGTTTTGTTTGGACGGTGGGAATGTAGGCTGTTTCATTAATTAAACGCCACTCCATACGCCAACGCTGGTCAAGATCATACAGAGTGATACAATATGTAAGCAATGTCTTATATAACAGCATAAACATGTAAATAATGTTCATAAATGTAACAAAGGCCCTCGCTGCATAGTTTACATATGTTTTACACCGTGTGTAAACCGCATATCATTCCAGATACAGTATATAACAGAGCCTTAATGTTAAATCCATGTCGTTTCCTGTAAATAACTCATATCTCGTTAGCAGTCGCAACATCTCGTACACTGCTTCGCATCATGACTCGAATTTAATACGCAGGTTTCCATATTGGTTACGTCATACTAGCGTGACGCGCGTCAGATTCCCGCCAAAACGAATTTGCATTCAGAATCTAAGTTATCTTCAACATATTGCAATGTCATTTAGCCGATCCATCTATAGTTTATTTACATGAAAGCAGTGATAAAACCTTCATCTGTATTGTAAATAACAAACATGCAACGCAAATCATACATCAATACGTGTGCAAAAAGCGGCCATATTGTTGATGAAGCAACTGCTTAGCAACAGTGCACTATTTTCTGTGCCGTTGCCTCCCGGCTAACAGAATGTCAAGATTTTGAACATACTGAAGCGCCGAGATACACCTGAGGCGGGATCCCGAAGAATGACGGGATTGGCCGAGCGTTCACGATTGATCTCGTTAGAATACTGGATACTTACTTTATCATGGTCTGTTGTTAAACATCAACAAGGAAATGGGGGTGGGTGGAGGGGAGTGGTGAATATCTGTCAAAAGCATAATGAGCTGCATCTCAAACTATCAGTTACATGTTCAGAACTTTATATACAGTTTCCCTCTAAACTCTAGCTGTTCATAAACGGGATGGAAAAAATAACAATAAAGCGAAGCAGCAAGAATTCCATAAAATGAAAAGAAAGTAACTGCAGTATATATACTTTACTACAACTAATGCATATGTGTGTGCGTGTTGTGCGCACATTTACTTCAACTGTGCATAAGTACCTGCTGAAAGTGTTGCCAGATTTTAGGCGGTTTGGGACACATTTGTTCCATAAATTGTGCATATTCTTACCTTAAATACATTTACGTCTAATTTATATAACATATTTGCGTCTTATTTATGCAAGTTAAATTGTTTGGTTTTCTAAATTTTACAATTTGTTTCCACGGTTTGAACATTTATACCTCAGCTTGACTCCGGTTTCACCCATGATGTTATTCCATTTCAGCGACTGAAGCCCGGTGCACAGTATGTACCTCTCACATGGCGTGTCCCGGCCAGGAATATTGTCTGAGGAGTGCTTACTGTGGCCAACAAATGGTCTGTCAATAACTTTCATGGTGTATTACATGAGCAACACATTCCAGAGAAAGCGAAACTCTGTTCACTGATATTGTAGACATAACACAAAATGGTGTATTACATGAGCAACTATACCACCGAATACGAAACTTTAGCATTTCACTGATAACGAAGGCATGGCGCGCATAGTGTAGTGTACGAATAAATTATGTACAGTGTAGTATATGAATGCTTTAATTCCAAAAGATACGAAACTCTTAGCATTTCAACGAAGGCATGGCACACATAGTGTAGTATACGAATGATTTAATTCCAAAGGATACGAAACTCTAAGCATTTCAATGACAACGAAGGCATGGGACGTATAGTGTAGTATAGGAATGCTTTAATTCAAAAGGATAGGAATATCTAAGCATTACACCGACAATAAAGGCTTGAAGTGAATAGTGTATTTCATGGACAACTATATAATACCAAACGATGCGAAACTTTTATTATTTTACTGACAACGAAGGCTGACATGGTGCATTACACGAGGAACTAATTTCGTGCTGAATTATATGTGCAAGTGTTGTGTGCTACACTGAGCAACACCAGCCTATACGAAACTCTAATAAGAGCAACGGCAATATAGAGGTAACACTATCTAATGGTTACAAAAATAACTCACTTAGAACCAAATAAAAATACTTAACGGAAATTTGCTATTTAAATATTATTTTTTTGACATTACTTTCTATAAACTAGTGGTAATCTATAGTAAACTAGTGAGTGAGTGAGTGATTGTGTGATCTGAGTGAGTATAATTGATTTAGGATTTTGTTGTACATATTTTTGTAAAAAAAAATGTAAAAAAAAATCAATGCTGTAAGGTGTACGAGGGTCCTCCTCGACCCTCGTACATCATTGGATGGAGAGAATAAATAGGTGGGGGCGGGGGAGGGAAATCAAATGGTTACATTGTTTTAATTGCAATGCCATATGCATGCACATAAATACTGGGTAAATTAAAAACGGATTATTTTTTGTTAATATGCTCTACTAGATTAATAGTACAATGTCGTCTACACTTATGAACATGCTGAAATGATTTGGATTTGGTTTTGACGTTTTGATAAATGTTTAACTTAAGATTGATTTGGAAGTATTCAAACTCTGTAGAATGATGTGATGCGTTTATACGAACCCAGATTACTGTATGCACCATTAGACTGTCACCGAGACACATCTAAGTACTGCTTTTCAGGTACTAAAATATACCATAATCTTAGCATAGTAGTGGTACGCTTTGATAACGTCATATATAATCTTACATGTGTTGAAAATGACGTAAATCACCATACAAACAAACAAACAAAACAAACAAACCTTTTCTGAAAATAGTAAGTACTTGTCAATTATACGCTCGTCAACCTTATGGCCTATTATTCTCTCATCTTCATAAACTGTGCATGTTATTTGCTGATCAGTTTACCGAATCATGACACTCATATTCAAACTGTACTTTATACCAGTATACAGACTTCAAACCAACGAATGCAAAACGAAAAAGTATATGTTCGTTAACGAGTAGGGCAGTAAAGGGATGCGAAGCTATATGTGCCTATAGCGTAACTCCATTATTTGGCAGTTAGTATATTTGTGTAACCATGATAATTATTATATTTTTGGGTTAGTTTCCATAGACAATCACTGAACCATTATTATGGCATTGATTATAGGTACGTTTATTTGCAAAAAAAAAGTAACCTGGACAATATTCGTTATAAACTCTACCGGCCTAAACAAGCAAGGCGAGCTTATGTCATTGCGCGTTGTCTGTACGTCTTCGTCCGTCCATTCGTCCGTCCTGATTGATTAGACGGTTCTCACAGAGTTCGACAATGAGCAAATTGATGAAAGCGTAGCAGAGTGGTATCCATTATTAGTTATTGGGTTTGTTACTTACCCTCTACAGAAATATGTGGGGTCAGTAAGATTTATAGGGGGCGAGGCAATAGTGAGGTGCCCCTATATACATGACTGACCCCACATATTTCTGTAGGGGGTCAGTAACAAACCCAATAACTGATTTATTGCATCGAGCACCTTTTTAAGGCAAACACCGATATTTAACCCATTTTAATGGAGCGTCAACATCATTGAGACGTTCGCGCAGTTTGACGTCATGACGTTGACGTCACGACAGGTACAGTTTAAAAAGATTATTAATTTTTACTTATTATGTTTATTACTAACGCCTTAAAGAACTATTTGCAAATGATTTAAACTTTGAATCGGAATTGTAGTCCATATTGTTTTAGTGACCCTCTATAAAATCTACTGACCCACTATAGAATAATAGAGGGTCACCATGTGACCGCTCTAATCCAATGAAAATCCTAGGATTTTGTGGGAGGTGCAATAATGATTATTAAAATAAATACATTTCAGCTTGTAAACGCGATAACGTTATTGAATAGGTTCGTATTTTCACGAATTTAGATCTGAAGGCTTATTTCAGTAGGACGCATTTGACAATGAGAAAATGTATGATTGCGTTATTGCCCTTGATTCAGTTTCTAAAATTAAGCAATGTTAAGGTAGTGAACGCGATAAATTAAACAGTAAACGATTTGGGCTGTTTACCAAGGTGTATTTTAATGTTATCAAGTGAACTACACACCTGGTATACTAAATTCTAAAAAAGAGCGGATATGTTAAAATGTAAACTATCCGACCGTTATTCGTCTGAATTATGAAGGAAAACAAGATTCACAGACCATAGTTTTAAATATTTGACATTTTGAAAGTTTAAAGGACACAAACACATTACAATAAAGTTATGAGCTCTGGCGATATAAATGTTACATAATTGAACTCTTTACCATTGACTTGTCCGGAAAGGTATGCATGTTTCACGTCTACAACTGCAGCATTTTTCTTATCTGAAGTAATTTGTGGAGCGCATATATAAATATAACTATACGCATTTTTAAAATGAATTTTATTGAATATCTTAGACGGCAAAAGAGATTTTATTTCAAGTAAACCCATTTGCATCGAAACGTCATGCTGCTATTCTTGATATATATATATATTTTATCATAAACATTATTTACAAAACAGATATCGCCTACAATTGATGGCTATACGATAAAATGTGAAATCAAAATCAATACAGCCTTGAAGAGTTGCGACAAAAACCAGAAAAGGGGAAAGTAAAAACACTTCGCATAACCAAATTAACAAATAAATATAAAAACCGAACAGGAAAAGTAGCATTCAAGAACGACAGTCAACCATAAACACACACACATAAACAAAGAACAACTTTAAAGATGAATAAAATGCCAAATAATACATCACAAACACAAAAGGGTTGACAATAGGGCTACCGCCTTGGAACGGTCAGTGGCAAAAAAAGGCCGCAAGGGGGTGGGTGGGGTGGGGGTGGCGGTTAAACCAGGTTCTAGGGTGCACCAAACCTCACACGTACCCTACTGTCATCCGTATAAAACGGGACAGTGTAAATAAAGAAATCCATGAACTATTTCTAACCAACAAGGGAGCATTAACAGGCAATATAAGTAAAACACAAAGAAGGTACTCAATGACTTGACAGAAGCCAGAGCAGCAAGAGAATAAACGATTGAGGACACAATACAAGATTGCAGACAAAAGTAAAGTCTCCCAGTCGACTACATCTAATTTCTTAATTTTTTCTCCGAATGTTCACGACACACAAACTATTTAATTAAGTGCATTATTTCTTATGTTCAACATTGGGCAATAGTTTGTTGACTACCCAAAACTGCAGAGCCCACTGTGCTTGGTAAATTGTTTAGAAAGGAAAAGATTTGTTTCTCAAAAACGGCTTGTTATTTTGATTGTTTGTCCACGTACGGCGTGCTCTGAATGTTCTTTACATTTCGTTTCTGTGACTGGGTATTGGCTTAGTTTCAAAGAACTACAATCCATATATCTAACTTGTTTATCCTTGCCCCATGCTAATGTGTTTCTAATCCAATGCCAGCTGTATAGGTTTATTACCAAAGTGTTTTCATTTACCATTTTGTTGTTCGTAGTTTTTCTGTGTATCCCTCCGGATTTTAATATCGGGATACCCGTTGGGAAGAACTCTTCATTACTCTGCTTGAAACTATTGAGAATTCTCAACATATTGATTTTTTTTTAAATAATTATTTAAATCGGATGATAAACAATGAATATGCTGATAATTGTCCTTTAAAGCAAAAAGAAATCACTACTACACATACATGCAAAACACTTAACTGGTCATATAATGCATTACAGGTTACACTATAGTATACTTATTTTCTATACAGTTACTGTGTTTTTTCTTTCGTATAAAATAGAAAATTATATTCCATAGTTCTCAAAATGGCGGCGTCCATATCCGTTTACAAGGAACGTTGAAATGGTCGTATCTTTTATATTTATCATCCGATTTTAACAATATATTTTTTTATATCTTTTTTACCTTTTCCAAAGCGTTTTAGAACTCTTAATAATAAATCTTAGACATATGCCAACATTCTCTTAAATCGAAGCCACGCACTGGTAAAACAGTAATCCAAATACCGCCTAACCAGTAATCCAGATACCGCCTAACCAGTAATCTATATACCGCCTAACTCGGACATGAATCATGGGCATAGGAACGTTTCAATTATTTGGGTAGGGGGCGTGGGGTGGGGGCGTGGTGGGGGGGGGGGGGGGGGGAAAGCAAAACAACTTACACCAAAACTACATTATATAGGGGAAAAAAGTACTTTTTGAGCGCTAATATTTTTTTCCTTCAAATTACTGGGTGGGGGTGGGGGTGGGGGAGCATACCCCTCACCCCGGCTCCTACGCCTATGTGAATGTCAGCTGTTTATACTTAGTGGACAATTGTTATATTTTCTGGTTGATGTTGATATTTTTTTATCCTCCCTCGTATAGGTAAGGAAAGGGTTTAATCATCAAAGCATATGTAATGTCTGCCTAGCTTTCTATTGCCATTGATAATATTTTGTATACCATTTTATCTATCATATGTATTATGTTTTCAGTTTCAATCGCCAAGTGTTGTATAATTACAATGAGCATTCTTAAAAAGGGACTTGATATAATTTCGGTTTCATTATCATGGCCAATTCATTGCCAGTGAAGTTTTATTGCCAAGGAGTATACAAAACATTGCTAATTAGTATATATTAAGGACGTAATTGTGTTGATAACTTTATTTATTTGTTTTGTTTTTATTGCAAACGATTATACATCACGTTATGTTGTGCAAGTATAATGTAAATATCATTACCCGACTGCTTGCTGCTGATTGTTATTGTATTGTCATGTAAATTAACATTATCGATTTCTGAATTTGTT
Source organism: Cyrtodaria siliqua (assembly GCA_037043455.1). Classification (NCBI taxonomy): domain Eukaryota; kingdom Metazoa; phylum Mollusca; class Bivalvia; order Adapedonta; family Hiatellidae; genus Cyrtodaria; species Cyrtodaria siliqua. The sequence continues at coordinate 142,564 of JAWPHD010002694.1, forward strand.
ATATATTACAAATAAACAGTTTAATGAAAACGCTACTAATGTGTGGAATTATTTTCTGGTCAGTCCTAATACGGCTCTTTTTAAAGAACACACTGCAAGCATGATATTATTTTTTTTAGATTTCGGCGGTCCGTTTGTTTTTTTACATACTCCAACTTGGAGATTTCCAATCTTATTCATATATATTCTAATAGTTCAAAGCAAATTGTTTTTGAATATTAGTAATGGTTGAATATTCCACCAAATATATATTTAAACATATTGTAAATTAAAAAAAACACATTTAAAACTTTTTTACCTCTTATTTAATTAAATACAAACAGTTTAATTTTAAAATAATACTGGATTAATAAAGCGAGGTGCTTATTTCAATGCTTCAAGATTTTCATGAATCCCTTTAAGAAATCATACCGGGTTCCACATGCTCCTGATAATGAAATCAAAATATAAGGTTAAACGTTTCATCTTGCTTATGTAAAACCATATATTAATGAGTAGAAGCTTTTAAGACATTAAATATGTATTACCTAAACAACTGTATATATATTGCCTAAACTTTTAAGATGCCACTACTTTCAAGGTGGTGTCACACTATGATATGTGTTGTGAACTGAACCCTTTTTTTTTTTTAAATCATGTAGACTGTTATATTATTCATATAACAACCCGTCTTTAGGGGGCGTAAACTGGGCGGTCCCGTGTATCTGACTCTATCCCGTCTTTAGGGGGCGTAAACTGGGCGGTCCCGTGTATCTGACTCTATCCCGTCGTTAGGGGGCGTAAACTGGGCGGTCCCGTGTATCTGACTCTATCCCGTCGTTAGGGGGCGTAAACTGGGCGGTCCCGTGTATCTGATTCTATCCTTCGAGTATGTTAAAGAAGCTTGTGAATCTATTCATTAATACTATTATAGGGCAGGGCCACGTTTTTTGAAACAATGAGGATCATTTTGATCGTAAATCAATTTCTTAAATGCTTCGCTATAAATTACACATTTCAAATAAACGTGATTTCCTACCATTTTCTTATACATGTGATATTTCTGCACAACGTGCACAATAATTGTTTGCATTAAATGCTCATGTGAAAAACGTGAAAGATTTTAAAATGTAAGACTTATCGTAAAAAAAAGGCCCAGGTTCTCAGATTCCTATAGATATGGGCGGCTCTAAATAACCTTCAGTGTGGGTATGAGTTGTTAAACAACATCCAAATCAATTTCATAACACCGATGCACTTCTTTCTCTTAGTTAACATATAAACTGTAATAATCTTCCACAGATCTCTCCGCCGTAATACAGCAAAGTCGTTATTCTGAACGCCGACGGAATTGCCCGAGATTTTGCGAATACTATAAAGTCACGTGTTCAATATGAAAATAACACCCTATATGCTTTGCTTTTTTGTAGTTGCTTATGTCTTGTTAGTGCTTATTTGTTGTTAACATAGAACTGTGTGAACTAATAAGATATAATTGATAATTATTAAAAGAAAAGTCCTGGTCACCCAAAACTATGTCTTTTTGTCCTGATACCAATGTCCGTATATCAAAATCATAGTCGTACTGATGACAAATTGTATTGTTGCCCAGGTGAAACACTACCCTGGTTGTCCTTAATACAAACGCATTATTGTTCGGACAATAAAATACATATTTGCCATGCAGGATGAAACAATACCTTGCTCGGATGACAGAAAAAACTGATCGTCAGGATGAAAAAATACATTGTTTCCCGGATGAAACAATATCTTGTTGCCAACGTGAAAACATGCAGGCGTTCATTGTGGTTATCAGTTGACACTTTTATAATTTATAGTTTGACGCAAGCATTTGACGTAGAAGGTAAACAAAAATACAATTGCGCTATGATAATTTATAATTAACGAATTAATCAAACTAATAACGTTATTCAGTTTTCAAAATTCGTTACAATATTGTAAATATTGCCGTTGTTCATGTAATAACGTTAAATAGAGATTACTCATTTCAACGTTAAATGTAAATACCTCCGGTAAAGGGAATAATAACCTGCTCGGTTTAAAGTAATACTACTGGTGTTAAAGGTAACAACGTTTTATTGATACATTAAATGTAACATGTTATATTGTATGTAACAACTATTTACGTTTAACGTAGTTTTCAACATCTACAGTTTTAATGAAAACGCATATAATCATGATAATTGATACAATTGATTCAGGTAATATATGCGGATGAATCCTTCTTTATATGCGGATGATTTCGTCATTATATGCGGATGATTCCGTCATTATATGCGGATGATTCCATCATTATATTAGGATGCGGATGACTCCGGCATTATATGTGAATAATTCCATCATTAATTGCTGACTCATTGATTCCGTTATATGCAGATGATTCCGTCATGGTATGGGGATGATTCGTTACTATATGCGGATGATTCCGTGATTATATGCGCATGATTCTGCCATTACATGCGGATGATTTCGTCATTAAATGCGGATTATGCGGATGATTCCGTCATTATATTCGGATGATTCTTTCATTATATTCGGATGGTTCCGTGATTATTTGCGCATGATGCGGATGATTCCGTCAGTATACGCCGATGATTCTGCCATTATATGCGGATGATTCCCTCATTAAACGCGGATGATTCCGTCGTTAAGTGCGAATGATTCCGTCATTTTATTCGGTGGATTCCGGCATTATTTGCGGATAACTCCGTAATAAAAGGCAGATGATTCTGTCATTATAAGCAGATGATTCCGTCATTAAATGCGGAGGATTCCGCCATTTTATTCGGAGGATTCTGTCATTAAATGCGGATGATTCCGTCATTATATTCGGAGGATTCCACCATTATATTCGGAGGATTCTGTTTGTACATTCGGAGGATTCTGTCATTTTATTGGGAGTATTCCGTCATTAAATGCTGATGATTCCGTCATTACAAGCAGACGATTCCGTCATTATATTTGGAGGGTTCCGTTATTATATTCGGAGAATTCCGTCACTATAATCAGAGGATTCTGGCAATATATTCGGAGGACTCCGTCATTATATGCTGATGATTCCTTCATTATATTCGACGGGTTCCAGCATTATATTCGGAGGATTCTGTCATTATATTCGGAGGATTCTGGCAATATATTGGGAAGATTCCGTCATTATATGCGGATGATTCCTTCATTATATTCGGAGGGTTCCGGCATTATATTCGGAGGATTCCGTTAGTATATATAGAGGATTCGGTCATGGTATGGGTGATGATTCGTATAAGAATATTAGAATATATTATTCGCTTTCTTCATGCAATAAAACGTTGCTCTTCATCTTAGTATCTGTTTAAACGACATTTAATGTTTATGGAGTATATATTGATGTACTAATTTTATATATCGTGTACTGCATTGTTTCTTTTACTTTTTTTCTTATATCAAACCCTTTGAATCACCTAGATATATATGACAGATGACTGTAAGTGTCCTATCACCATAATCGCATCAATTGTTATATTAAAGGGAATGTAGGCTCCTGAAAAACTTGAAACGCTTGAACGAATTATCAAAATCGGATGATAAACCAAAGAAGATATGATCATTTGAAGGTTCTTTTTAAACATATATAGAAGCCGTCGAATGGGACGTCAACCGGGCGGTCCAGTGTATCGGTCTATCCTCCGAGCACTTAAAGAACAATAGGAATCTATTAGATAATAAGAGTAGGGCACGGTTCCCGGATTCCTATGTATCCTTCTCCTCTCTCTGGAGCGGCTCTAAATAACCTATTCTGTGTTGATGAGCCGTTAAACAACATTCAACTATTTTGAGAACTGTGACATCATGGTACTAAATTACTATATATGGAATATTGATAACTCAAATAATTAAAAAAAGAAATTGACAGAACTGTATGAAAAAGAAGTATACTAAAGTGAAATATGCATTATATTATCAGTCAAGTATTTTTCCTTAATTTGCAGTGTTGTTTTTGCTTTTGCTTTGAATGATATTTTTCAATATACTATACAAGCAAATTTAGGACTATAACGTCATACTTCTAAGTAGTACTCACAATGGTGGCTTCCATATCCGTTTTAAAACAACCTTCACATGATCATATCTTCTTTGTTTATCAACCGATGTTGATAACTCGTTTACCCATTTCCAAGTGTGTGTTTTTTTTATTCAAAACTCTGAATAATAACGTTTATTTCCATGTATGCCGACATTCCATTTACTAAAACTTGTCTTTGGTGGTGTGTACGCTTGTCGTACTTAAGATGTTCATCTTATTGTTGCACGGTATTTTGGTTGAAAATTGAAATGGGTAAGTCCACTATGGCGATAGGACAATTTCAGTCACATAGAACATTGAAATGAGTATTTTCACAGGTGTGGGAGCCACGTGCAAACCATGTGATAACAGTAACGAGTGTACGAAAAATGGCGAATATTGTTACTTCTCTCCAACGTGTGCCGTACGCACGTGCCAACCTCTGGAGTACCCAGAGTTCACCACCAACTAATCAACATGTAGTCCATAACGTGCAATGGTGGCGCTACAGGATGCAGGTTATTTATCGGAAGCGTACGATTGAAAAACAAATAATCTTGGAAGTCAACATTGTTGTGCAGCTGAATTTACAATTATAAAGTGCAATACTATTTAATTACATGTATTAATTACCTAACATGTTTTAATACTGATTTTGCTCACGTCCAAAAACGTATTTGTGCTGTAATGATTATATATATATAATATATACACTGAACAAAATTGCTAAGTATCAACTTTTGTATCCTAACTAATTTTCTTATTTTAAATATATTTTAGCATAGATACATGATAAGTATTTTGTCTTGACCCACAGTTTGTAAGACATTTATTTTTTGTTTAAATTGTTACATCTTTTGAGAGTTACCCTCCCTTTATATGAAAACATGAAATTTACTGATAAAACACATAGCATGAGTCAAAGATCGCTTAAAGATATAAAATTCTTAAAATTGCTAAGAAATAATGTTAAAAAACATAAAAAAAATACCCATTAATCGCAGATTTTCCGTCTATAAAAAAATGAAATATTGATAATCTTAAATTACCTCCCTTTACATTGAACATTGTTTGAAATTCAAGTAACTGTAATTCAGCGTTAACATTAAATATTTCGAAAATTTCTTTTGCAAACGCATTTGTAGTGGTAATGCTAGTAAAACATGATGTCAAAATAATTTTAACTGGCATATTTTAGAATTAGGAACATCGAAAGCTTCACTAATTTGAAGTTCTTAATAAAATCCTAGATACCCAGTTGTATAAGTGTTATAACTTATTTCTAAGAAAACACATTGATTTAAAAGTTTTAAAATATGTTCATGCAATCAAAGCAGACGATTTACACTCGTTATTTTGCAGTTTAACCGTATCTCCAATCAAGCTCAAAATACACAAAACAATGAGAATATTATTGACATATTCTTAGGTTGATACTTAGCAATTTGGTTTAGTATATATACATATATACATTTTTTGTCGCCTCTTAACTTGACTATACTTAATTATTTTGAAACGAAAACAATATCCTTATGTGAATGTTTCTCCTTACACGTAAGGGAAGCCGAGGTGTTTCAGTGGATAGCATTGGAGATGTTGAACCCGGAGCTCGATCCATACTGGGTTTCTTCGTTTTTTGTCCATGGATTCCACGATTCCTTAGCGTCATCCTTCGGGTGGGGTAGTTAGCCTGGCGGTTCCATACTCCTAGTCCATTCGATAGTTAGATTAGTTGACTAGGGCATGACTCCCGGATTCCTATGTCACCACCCCTCACCCCATCCCACCACCCCACCACCTTTCCTCTCTGGGGATTCTAAAACAAATATAACGTGAAGCTGAGCCGTTAAATACCAATTCAATTCGTTTTCTTCAGTTGTGTGTCATGTTGAGTAACATAGCCTACATGTTCCAAACAACAAATACCACTTAACATCTTTTCTATATCGATTCCACCTGTTCACCGACGTTGCGCAATGCCTTTGTGCAATATTGTCCAGTTTAACGAGATGTTGTGTATAAGCTATATAGTGCATGTTTCTAAGTGGAGTAGTCGTACAAAATCGACATCAGCTATGAAATCACAAAAGGCACTTTCCATTTAATTAGACTTGGCATTCAAGAGTCCCTGTTATCAACGACACGCCCCCACCACCCCAAACACATCCACACAAATCCCCCTCCATAACCCATCACCACCAGTATCACTGTGTTTAATCCTATTTTCATAACTTATATAACCCCAGTAAGCTTCGTAATGTATAATTATGTATTACTTTTGTCCATACATTTTTAGCAGAGTAATTAAATGCAATAACCAATCAGATTTATTCCGTTGTATACAATATTCTTCAAATTTATTTTAAAGGGACACGCGGCGATCTTTATGTGTTTAAAAAAACTTGTGGCGTCCCTTTATTTTTTCTGCGTATATTGCATTTTTGCAATCATTAATATTAATTACTGGAATATTCCATAACAAATTCATTTTACATGTAAATAACTATTGATAATATTGCACCAATACTATACTTAAGCATTTGGTAGAATAACAAAAAAACAAAGTGAATTCACAAAATTTTACTTAATTATATGCAAGCAGGTTTAAAGTGAAAATGATATGGGATAAATATACCGAGACACTAATTTTAATACTTGATACACATGTGTCCATTTAACATAATTTGATTTAAAAGATCTGACAAGCTCCTACGATTTTGCATGAGAGTATCCTCTTAGTTTAAGCTGCATTCCACATAAGCCGATTCTATGCGTAGGTCGCCGGTGCTTCATCTAAGTACCGGCAATTATTTGCGTAAATAGCGCTGTAGAAATGTTAGTTAACAAATGAGCATACTCAAAAAGATCGTCTACACCATTGCCAATAATACCGTTTATTTTACCATGGAGATATCTGACACATGCATCCTAAATGCACATGAAGCAGTTCGATAAAAGTTCATTCTTCGTAAAGTAAACGCATTTTTGTTCAGTGGTGTAAGTATTTTACTTTGAATAAAGCGTGAATTTATTTATTTATTAAAGCACTTTGTAAATAATATGATATGTGACGCGGGTTGTCGAGGATTATCTTTGCCAACGAGTTTAATTAATTCAATAAAAAATGAGCAAGAATGTAAGATTCTATTTATTACGTAACTCATTATGTCACATAAAGTTATAAATCGTGCCTTAACGTGACGTCAATATATACCACAAGTGTACTATTATAGGCTGCGTACCTGTCATAATTTGAGTGCAGAAGTAGAAGTTCACAGAGGTCAGAACATATTAGTTTGTGTGAACATTTTAGGAAGGATAAAGCATTTATACAATAATCCCCATCAGCAAGGAACTTATGTTTTTGAAAATGTAACTGAAATGTATGGAAGGTGGTGGAAATATCTATAAACTAAGGTAACCTGACAGGTCACACAGGCCCCGCAACCTATACTAATGTCATGACTTTATTACCCTCGAAGAACCCAGTCTAGATGACAAAACATGCTTTATTGCAGCTTTCTTTCTTTGCATTGTTTGAGATCTATTTCTGCGACTTACAGCTTGCACGCGCCGCGTTGTCTGGTGCCCATTCGGCCAAGTGTGCGCCATGGTCAACACTGGCTTCCAGCTCGTGCCACGATGTGTACGTGAGTACTATCACGTGCTTTCAACGTTTTGGCGTGAAACTGGTTTTTGCGTAAATCTTCGTTTTGTGCGTGAAATATATCTTTTTTGCGTTAAAACATATAGTATAATGTTAAAAATAGTATAGCTTGGGGCTAAGAAAACATACGATATGTTTACTTATATTAAACAAAACGTTAAATGAATGTGGTAGTATAGATACATATTCATTCATACAATGAAACTTACCCGTTTGTTTGTGTTTGGTCAGGTCGCAGGTCAGTTAAAATGGGCATGCTGGACATGTAGGTAAAATGCATTACGCTCACCGTTTCTTTCATTTTTTTAGAAATACTAAAAACATCATCGTAACTCACGCTTTTTATACTCTGTACACGTATACTGCTGGTGCACATATAACATATGCTTGTGGACAACGTCTCTCCTGTGCATGAAAACGACTAACGTGCAAATGTACAATGTATATTAGATGCTTGTAGTATATACATGCGCAAATAGTAACGCAACATGTAGAATTGTTTTCGTGTTTCCACGGTATATTCTGCCTTGTGTAGCTCCTATAAACAGATTGCAGGATATTTACAAAAGTATTTGGGTCTGTTTTTATTGCATCTGTAAACTTCATAGTTGTTATGGTTTTATATTCTTACCGACAAAACAGCTTAGAATCTATGTGTTTGTGAAGCATGTAAACTAGGCTGCACGACTCCAATCCAGTCCTCATTCTCTGGCGAGCTTTCTGAAGACATAAAGCAATGTTTGCAAAAAAAACAACGCCGGATTTCAATTAACTTAGCCTTCATTAACGCTTGTAACCGCTCCATGCATAAAACTCACCAATGAGAAGGATGTCACGCCGATCTAATCGGTTTTTGCGACTGTAAATTGTTTTCTTCTTGAATCACGGTTTCCTCTCGAAATATCTCTCTTCTGAGACTCCATATTTGAAACCTTAGCTCCGCATAACTCAAGAAGACACCGTCGAACACGATACATGTAACTTGTCAATGTATTCATGAGTTTGATGAGGCTTTCTTGCATACCGGATAAGGCTATCCACGTTTTGCATGGGGGATGGACAGTCTTTTCTTGCTTATCGGACAAGAATATCCGTCATTTTACCGGGGCTAGATATTTCCATCTCACCCTAGGTCGAGATAAAATTCACGCGAGCACCAACACCCGGTATGAAGGAAAGCATGCAAAACGTTAGTAGCTGGCGGCTTCAACGCATAGCATGTCTCTGATATTCAACAAAAAGAATCTATCATGGGTATTCGGTTAAGATAGGGAAGTGCAACCCTCGATACAAGTGTTTTAATCGGAACCTCGTCAGAGCCTCGGTTCCGATAAAAACACTTATACCTGGGGTTGGAATTCCCTATCTTCACCGGATACCCATGAAATATTCTTATAATCTACTATTCATGGCTTCACGGTTGGAGCATAAGAGCTAAGTATTTTTTTCAGTAGCGGTGATTTGGTAAAGGTCCATGGAAGGATAAGCCTATAGTTGAACATAAACGATGCTTTATTTGTTTTGAAATTCTTTTTGCATCATATAGCAGAAATAGTTTTTCAATGAAATCTTTAATTCAACTTAACAAACATGTGTATGAAAAAACAAACTAAATGAGTGAATCAACAGTTGGTACTCGAAAGAGAAGAGATCACTAAATGTAGAATGTGTTGACATGTTTTCTATAAATAAATCATTTTACTCATAAATCATAACCCGTATTGGTGATGCCGTCGGTGGATGCCGTCGGTGAAGCAGCTGCATAGCGTCCGTACCAGTTGAAATATGGTAATAATCTTTGATACGGCAACATTATTATATCTATACTCATCATTCTTCCTCACATAATCTGACACTTTTTCTCTCGGCAGTTCGTTTACGATTCCGAGGCGAATTGATATCCTTTACAGCTTTGCAACAGCTGTATAAAAATACGAACACACCATCAAGCGAAACCATAACCTTAGATCCTTTTATACAACAACAAAAAAAAACCCGGGGATTTCCATCAAAATTCTATTTTTCACTTGCTCGCATTTCAACGATATATATATATACCATATCTCACTGAATGAAACGTTGCAAAGCACGAAAGCACTTTTGTTCCGTGCCCACAAAAGTTCAAAACTGGCTCTTCAACAAAAACTAATACAGAACATTGCATATCGAGAGAACGAACTGAATGAATAAATAAAACTGTAAGTGTAGTTTTTTTGCTTTAAATATTCATATGTACATGATCATCTCTGTGTAATACTTATATTGCCTATTTATGATGTCTCTTTGTCAGAGGATATAGACTATCGGGGATTCTTTTTATTTAAATTGTTCGTTATATTAGGATGACAATAGGCTAAGAATGACGCTTGGTGCGCCTTTGAACCTGGAATACACTGTGTAAAAATATTTGTACAAATATATATATATATATATATATATATATATACTGTATACTGAAAGGAAAAAGAAACGCGACACAGAAATTTCTGCTATATATTGTATATACTGCACACTTAATACCATATATATTCCAAGGAAATTCCAAGAGGTTTTGTTTTTTTAAAAAGTTGCAGTTAGTTAGAGAAAGGACACAACTGTGGTGTTGCAGACGTTTTAATCACAGTACACGTTGTAAAAAGAAATTCATAAATGTTGAAGTTCCTCTTTGAAAAATTGAACCTTTTCAGTACTGTTTTTAACGTAAAGAGGTTGCAAAATTGTGCATCATAAGCTTGCGCCAAACGCATACTCTGTCAATAATGAAACTTTCCAGGATTACTATTTGCTGTGTTACGTGTTGTTTTAGTCTTTTTTCAGAAAGGAAAGATCTTACGTAGCCATGTGCCATTCGATTAACAGCAGCATATTATACATACAATATATAGCGGAAATTCCCGTGTTACGTTTCTTTTTCCTTTCAGTATATATATATAAATTATATATATATTTTAATGTAGTTAGTTTAATAATGGTACATTTATGGTGGCTGTGGATGTTAATTTATCATACTGTAACATTATTTGTCACGATCAGTTAAACCACACATCTGTCATTTAAAATGCATTCGGGAGATACTAGTACACATATATTCTTGTTTTAACATATAACAAAAGCCGTAAACTTTATACACTGTCTAAAAAGTAAACATGTTTTTAATTACCATGTTACACACAGAAGACCGACGTCGGTTGGATCCGAGAAGACGACAGGAAAGGTTTCAACATCCTCGTTTAACACCCGAACGGATAAACAGATCACGTCGTATAGATAGGCCATCTCAAAACCTACGGTTTGCTCCGACAGTGAATCGGAACCCCTCTGTACGTAGACCCAACGCAGTTGCCGATCTACCAAAAGCTCATTCTCCATTTCAAGCTCTTGAAAGAGACACAAGCCAGCCCATAACGAGGCAGAATCTTGTTTCTACTTCCGGAAGTACGTCCATGGTGGCATGCATTCCATGCAACGAACATGCCGATTGCAATGATGTGTTTACGTATTGTATTTCTAAAGCTTCATGTTCGACAAAAACATGTCATAAAGTTGCATAAGACTAACATATAGGCGTGTTGCTTATTTACTGACTCACGTGCAATAAAGACGAAACCCCACATAGAAGTTGAATAAATGGTATCCTTGCGGAATGTGTCAGTGTGTCAAACAGACATATATATGCACACCCTTTTGATAAGTATACATTTTTTATTGGTATATATAACATTCAAAAACAGGATAAAATGATCCATTTAATTTATGTTCTTTAAAAAGCTTTACCGACCGTGAATTAAGCCGTGCTCCGCCCTATGAACGGAGCAGTGGGAGAAAATTTAGTTCAATCATATTTCTTTTACATCGATTGTGAAACGAGTTCTTGCAACTTATATAATTATATTAATCAATCTCGATGGCTTCCTGTGTAGAACCAGTACTAAGCAATGTAGATTAATTATCTTGCGCAAGGATAAATGACATAAACTCTACCACTGGACCACGCACTCCACGCTAACAGACCAAGTCCTAGTCCTATAGGTGCGGAAAACAATGTTTAATGTTAAATAAAATGAGTTACAATATTTACAAACAAGTTGTATATTGGTATAGAAAATAAAAACTGAATAAAAAAACCATTTATTAGTTCGTTCTAATTGCGCCTAATAAATTAAAAACTGAATAAAAAAACGATTTATTATTTCGTTCTAATTGCGCCTTATTGCTTTCTTTAATCGGTGAGATATGTTTATGATTATTTTGTTTAGCTAAAGAACTAATGAAGATGAGCAGTTGCAGAATCAGCGTTATACTAATGCGCCCGACTGAACGACCGTCTAACGTTCACTAATATTCATACGCCTAGTAACTCAGTCTACATTGTAATTGTACATATATGGCCATAAAAAACTGAGTCATTTCGGCAGTTTCAATAAAATATTGAATAGCAATGACCTCGTTTTCATACGCATGTACGTAAACAACCAGACGATGGCAAGACACTACGATCTAATGAGAGAGGGAGAGTAAGTGCGTGTGTGCGTATGCGTGCGTAAGAGGTGTGTGAGAGTGTGTGTGCGTGTTGGGGTGCATGCGTGTGAGCCTGTCATGTGTTTAATTAAACTTTGTACATTACATTTTGATGACGAGATACTATATGTATAAGTCGAAATAAAATATCTGTTCTGTTCAAAAAAAAAAAGATAAACATCACGTTGTGTTGTTTTGGATGATTGTACCAAATGCATCGTCTGCTAATACATATACTAATTAAAAATAAGCCATTTTTGTAAGCATTAGTCGTGAACTTTGAATAACGGTTGATCACGTTTTAAGCTTAAAATCTGGATTTTCTTAATCATTAATTTTAATTTCATTTAAGGTGAACCCTATTGCAAACAATGAAATTAAGTAGCATTACTCCACACAAATATAAGCATTAACAGGATTTATCCAACTAAATCCTAAATCTTATTTGATATTTTCTTTGTCATTTAATAAACTAACAATTATACTCATTTATATTGTGTTCGCAAATCAACAGTTTTTGTGTAATTGCTCTTTGTATATACAATACATTTTTTTTTTCGTGTCAGGCATTTTAAAGTGCCAATTGAAATGACAGATTTGCTTTTCATTGATTAATTGAATTTTACGACAATGTGACTCAGTTCTTTACAGCTACATATTACAGAATAATATTTCGCTTCTTTACAAATACTGTTTATTTTCCAATTTCTTTCGTTAAAAACTCTGCATGAAATTGATAGCCTAATGAAAAGAGAACACGAAACTTACATTAACGATGTTTGCTGAATTAACAAACGAAACCTATAATTATGTTTGTTAATCGGGAAATAGCCAATGTCAAATGTCATATTTAATTGGAAAATTCAAACGGAATAAAGAACTGACAGAAGAAACAAACGCAGTTTGCAGACGGTAACATATTAGCAGACGTTAGTTAACACGTTAACAATGGCGATCGCTGGACCAAAGGTAAGTCTAGTGAACGTTATATATTTGTTTTTGATTCACCATTTGTCTTACAATATCACTTGCTTCATATCTTGACGACCGTCGCTTTTAATAATTTACCAACCATTATTTGCTTCATTTTTCACTCCAAATGTCTTTTTAGACCTAAATATGTGTGTAGAGGATTGCCTCAAACTTTTACAGACAATGAAGGGAAAAATGCAGGTTTTACTCGGACACATGTTTCTAAATAGTTTACTGCTGTATCGGGAAATTTTGCAACCAGATGGAAGAACGTGTGGCCCGACCCATTACGTAGCTGTTTAAGGGACACATGTATTGGGAGTTAAATAGCAATATAAGGCGGACAATATGAACAATTTAGACTCGAGCTGAGTTATTTACCTTTATGGAAGTGAGTTATTTTAAGATGTAATCACGGTCCTTACAGAACATCTATCGAGTAACAGTGTATGCCGATTATTAAGGTGCTCTGAAGTGAAAATAAAGCTGTGTGTTGTTAATAAACAAGCAATCATACTTTTATTCAACTGACAGACCTTTTTGTTTGGCTATATACTAGTATATATGTGGATACTTGAAAATGGGGGTGGGGGACTGTTGACGTATACACGAGGATAATTCGTAACAATATTATTATTTAGTTACTCAAATCATTCAATATTGTTTAGTTAATCGAAAACATAATGCCAGCATTCAACATTGTTAAGTTACGGTATTTTAACATCCATTAACGGCATAATTCAACAATACTATAAAGTAACATCTGTATATTAATATCAGCATTACAAATCGGTATGATTATGGCGACATACAACAACATTAGGCTGATGGTATTATTAAGAATAGTTCATTTAATGGCATCATTCAACATAGTTCAGTTAATGCTATTACCAATATAGTTCGGTTAATGGCATTACCAACATAGTTCGGTTAATGACATTATCAACATAGTTCAGTTAATGACATTATCAACATAGTTCAGTTAATGGCATTATCAACATAGTTAAGTTAATAACATTATAAACATATTTCAGTTAATAACATTATCAACGTAGTTCAGTTAATGACATTATCAACAAAGTTCAGTTAATAACATTATCCACATAGTTCAGTTACTGGCATTATCAACATAGTTCAGTTAATAACATTATCAACATAGTTCAGTTAATGACATTATCAACAAAGTTCAGTTAATGACATTATCTACATAGTTCAGTTAATGGCATGATCAACAAAGCTCAGTTAATAACATTATCAACATAGTTAAGTTAATGGCATTATCAACATAGTTCACTTAATAATATTATCAACATAGTTCAGTTAATGACATAATCAACAAAGTTCAGTTAATGACATTATATACATAGTTCAGTTAATTACATTATCAACATAGTTCAGTTAATAACATTGTCAACATAGTTCAGTTAATGACATTATCAACATAGTTCAGTTAGTGGCGTTATCGACAAAGTTCAGTAAATGACATAATCAACAAAGATCAGTTATTGCTATTACCAACAAAGTTCAGTTAATGATATTATCAACATAGTTCAGTTAATGACATTATCAACATAGTTCAGTTAATAACATTATCAACATAGTTCAGTTAATAATAGTATCAACATAGTTCAGTTAATGGCATTATCAACAAAGTTCAGTTAATCACATTATCAACATAGTTCAGTTATTGGCATGATTAACAAAGTTCAGTTAAGGACATTATCAACATAGTTCAGTTAATGGCATGATCAACAAAGTTTAGTAAATGACATTATCAACATAGTTCAGTTAATGACATTATCAGTTAATGACATTATCAACATAGTTCAGTTAATAACATTATCAACATAGTTCAGTTAATAATATTATCAACATAGTTCAGTTAATGGCATTATCAACAAAGTTCAGTTAATCACATTATCAACATAGTTCAGTTATTGGCATGATCAACAAAGTTCAGTTAAGGACATTATCAACATAGTTCAGTTAATGGCATGATCAACAAAGTTTAGTTAATGACATTATCAACATAGTTCAGTTAATGACATTATCAACATAGTTCAGTTATTGGCATGATCAACAAAGTTCAGTTAAGGACATTATCAACAAAGTTCAGTTAAGGACATTATCAACATAGTTCAGTTAATGGCATGATCAACAAAGTTCAGTTAATGGCATGATCAACAAAGTTCAGTTAATGACATTATCAACATAGTTCAGTTAATAACATTATCAACATAGTTCAGTTATTCGTATTAACAACAAAGTTCAGTTAATGACATTATAAACATAGTTCAGTTATTCGCATTAACAACAAAGATCAGGCAATGGCATTATCAACATAGTTCAGTTATTCGCATTAACAACAAAGTTCAGTTAATGACATTATCAACATAGTTCAGTTAAGCGCATTAACAACAAAGTTCAGTTAATGACATTATCAACATAGTTCAGTTAATGACATTATCTACATAGATCCGTCAATGGCATTATCAACAAAGTTCAGTTAATGACATTATCAACATAGTTCAGTTAATGACATTATCTACATAGATCCGTCAATGGCATTATCAACAAAGTTCAGTTAATGACAATATCAACATAGTTCAGTTAATGACATTATCAACAAAGTTCAGTTAATAACATTATCAACATAGTTCAGTTAATGGCATTGTCAACAAAGTTCAGTTAATCACATTATCAACATAGTTCAGTTATTGGCATGATCAACAAAGTTCGGTTAATGGCATGATCAACAAAGTTCAGTTAATGACATTATCAACATAGTTCAGTTAATGACATTATCAACATAGTTCAGTTAATGGCATGATTAACAAAGTTCACTTAATGACATTATCAACATAGTTCAGTTAATGGCATGATCAACAAAGTTCAGTTAATGGCATGATCAACAAAGTTCAGTTAATGACATTATCAACATAATTGAGTTAATGACATTATCAACATAGTTCAGTTAATGGCATTGTCAACAAAGTTCAGTTAATCACATTATCAACATAGTTCAGTTATTGGCATGATCAACAAAGTTCAGTTAAGGACATTATCAACATAGTTCAGTTAATGGCATTATCAACAAAGTTCAGTTAATGGCATGATCAACAAAGTTCAGTTAATGACATTATCAACATAGTTCAGTTAATAACATTATCAACATAGTTCAGTTATTCGCATTAACAACAAAGTTCAGTTAATGACATTATCAACATAGTTCAGTTATTCGCATTTACAACAAAGATCAGTCAATGGCATTATCAACAAAGTTCAGTTAATAACATTATCAACATAGTTCAGTTATTCGCATTAACAACAAAGTTCAGTTAATGACATTATCAACATAGCTCAGTTATGCGCATTAACAACAAAGTTCAGTTAATGACATTATCTACATAGATCAGTCAATGGCATTATCAACAAAGTTCAGTTAATGACATTATCAACATAGTTCAGTTATTCGCATTAACAACAAAGTTCAGTTAATGACATTATAAACATAGTTCAGTTAATGACAATATCAACATAGTTCAGTTAATGACATTATCAACGTAGTTCAGTTAATGGCATTGTCAACAAAATTCAGTTAATCACATTATCAACATAGTTCAGTTATTGGCATGATCAACAAAGTTCAGTTAATGGCATAACCAACAAATTTCAGTTAATGACATTATCAACATTGTTCAGTTCATGACATTATCAACAAAGTTCAGTTAGTGGCATGATCAACAAAGTTCAGTTAATGACATTATCAACATAGTTCAGTTAATGGCATGGTCAACATAGTTCAGTTAATGACATTATCAACATAGTTCACTTAATGACATTATCAACATAGTTCAGATAATGGCATGATCAACAAAGTTCAGTTAATGACATTATCAACATAGTTCAGTTAATGACATTATCAACAAAGTTCAGTTAATGACATTATCAACATAGTTCAGTTAATGACATTATCAACATATTTCAGTTAATGGCATGATCAACAAAGTTCAGTTAATGGCATGATCAACAAAGTTCAGTTAATGACATTATCAACAAAGTTCAGTTAATGGCATGATCAACAAAGTTCAGTTAATGACATTATCAACATAGTTCAGTTAATGGCATGATCAACAAAGTTCAGTTAATGGCATGATCAACAAAGTTCAGTTAATGACATTAACAACAAAGTTCAGATTATGGCATTTTCGACATAGCTCAGTTAATGGCATTATAAATATTGTAAAGTCAAAGGCATACTTAAGAAAAGTTCATTTAATTACATAGCATTGTTAACAATATCATTCAAGACCGGTTTTCTAGACTCATCCATCTGAGGTGGACGCGTAAACAGGGCCATCACATGTATCGGGAAATCTAACATAGTTTATTAAAACATTCAATGCTGATTGGTCATGTTGGTTATTGCAGCGAAGTAAGAAGAGGAGAACGTGCACATAATCGAATCTCGCACAATCTCGTCACCTCTTACTGTACTGGTTATTGAAGTGTTTTTAAAATTCCCATCAAGATCTCTGACGTCCCGTCCTTCAACCGTTAGGACGTCATTTTAAACGTCATAAAACATCCAAAACAACGATTACGTTATTTTAAAGCAACAACAAAATGAAATTGTTAAAAAAAAAAAAAGGATAAAGCTGTATATTTTCTTCGTTTGGTGTTGAGAGATGGGCATACACTGTAAGTTGTGTTATGTTCAATCTCTCTGTATGTGTGTATTTATTACATAAAAATCCATGTCAGATAAGAAATTATTTTTTTTCCATGGGGTTTATACTGTGCGAGATCAGTGAAGTAAGTTCTGACTTCACTGGCGAGATCAAAACCCGGTGGTGAGATCAAAACCCAAGTGGGACTTGAAACACATCGCAAAGGTGGGCCTATGGCCCTTGGTATTGATGATCTTCAAGTCCCACCCACCAGGTATTGATCTGGGACAATATAAATCCGCTGGAAATATTGTATTTCTTAAATAAATTGTCCGGGCAAGTTAAAGAACCATTATATGACTCTTTTCGATAGCAGGAGTATGATCAGCTTTTAATAAACAGCAAAACTCAACATATATTAATTAGTTAACGGCTTTATTCAACATAGGTAAGTTAATATCTGTATCCAACATATTCAATCAGCCTCATTCAACATAAATAAGATAAATAAACGAACCCAAATAACGGCAAAATTACACTAAAAACCGTTTATCAAAACTCTATCCAGGTGTTCAGGTCATATAATAACGTATATGTGCCGATTACAAGAATATGATTATTCAAAGGTTCTTTGAATATGCGTAAAATGAATTAAGAGTTCTCAAAATATGTAAGTTATATATATATATACTTCGTCGCGATCGTCAGTAGGTTTAGAAAAGGTGTACATGTCTTGTACGATGTGCCTGTTGATGGCGGGATAAAGACTTTAAGTCTGTTTTCAACCTTGGTAAGTCAACAGCATCATTCAATATAGCTAAGTTAACGCTTTTATTCATCATAGTTAGTCAACAACATCTTTCAGTATAGTTAAGTTAGAAAGGTCAACTTCATTCCCAAATACAATCATATATGGTTTTCAATATTTGTTTATGTTTACATTTGGCTCTAAATAACCTATACTGTGTTGATGAGCCGTTCAACAACATTCAAGTCAATTCACATGTGTATGTCTTTGTTTATATTCTTTTCTCAGTCAAAAAAGAAACTGAGCACATCTATGTTTAAAAAATTGTAATGAAAAATTTAGAAGAAAAAAAAAGTTTTAAAATATATATATACAGTGCTTTGGGGTGTATAGAATCATTGATAGTAAAGAATCATTTCCTATTTAAATTCAATTTTCTCAGCTTATACATTTTAGATTATTTTAAAACTTTCCAGGCTTGAATATATATCATATAAGCATACATTTATTCAACGATGAAATTATTTGGGACATTTTTCCTTGCAAAATATATCACTACGTGCAACACCTCTCAGAAAAAATGATTCTATACTGCCTGAATGAAGTGTGTTTTTGAAATAAAAATTCATATTGTCACAATAAACTCAGAAATAAATATTTGCTGTTTTAACAAATGTTAGGGACAAAAGCCAAAATGCAATCATCAATAAAGGTAACTTGTTGAAGTTTGGCACTTTTAAGGATAAAATGAAATGAGTGAATATTGGTGCAAAAACGCCTATTAAAAAATCACAATTTCAGGACAATAATTTTAGAAATTTTGCTATCATATAACTAAAAGGGTAAATCTAAATCAGAAATTAAATAAACATTTTCCTTTCAATTTAAAAGTAGACGTTTAACCCAAGTGATTCTATACCCCCAAAAGCACTGTATCTATATAAAGTATGCATTAATAAGGTAGTGACACTTGTGTATGAAAAATTTCTTCACTAGCAAAGAGAGTTCCTCGAAGTCAAAAGAGAGCACCAAAATTGTAAAATGCACGGAGTTGATTGGAAAAACGCAAGATGACAGTCATCTTGTTAATTGCTGTTTATTTCTCGCATTTCTCACGAATGTAAAGCTTTTAAATTATTCTAAATTATAATACACCCGCGCTGTATAGCCTAGTTTAAAATATCTCGTTATATTGAACGATATATCACTGTAATTTTTGCAACGTTAGGAGAATAAGCATTGCGCATTGCGCATTTCGCATTGTAACGTATGCAACGTTAGGAGAGTAAGCAAAGCAATGCGAAAAATTTCAGATGTGTGCGTTATTTTCACATTTTAGGGGTATTAGAATAGAAATAGAACATCGTTTACGGTGAATTATCTATAATATATCACGGTTTGTCGTTCAATTGTAAACAATAATTTCACTCGCCCTTCGGGCTCGTGAAATTATTGTTTACAATTGAACTCCAAACCGTGATATATTAAACGATAATTCACAGTAAACGATGTTCTATTTCTTAAACATAAAGTTATGATGTCTGAACACGTTTATGACGTAAATATTAAAGCAACGTAATATTTGTAATGATGTTGATTATGCAAAGTTGAGTGCACACTTTCTTTTTTGATTCAGTATATATAGCGGCCTCAGTATTCATGCATCTCATTTCCCCATTACGTGCTCCGAGTATTAACTTTCACACCCCATCCAACACCTTCTCCAAGAAGCGAAAACGGGGTTGGGTTGACTGGGGTATGAAGAAAATAATAATTCGACTTAAAACGTTTGCATATTGTAGAATTAAAACATTTAATAGGTAATTTTAAACAGGTTATCGCATTTTCAGTAAAAAACAGTTTTTGAACATGTTTTATTGTCGAAATATCCGTTATAAAATCTTGCTAATATAAGCTTTCCCATCGCTTAATGGAATTAAGGCGGAACTGTAATGTCCCTCTAAGATTGATATTACAATAAAACTAGCATCGGTCAACCGGCCCGCTTCTGATTTCTCCGTTACACTATGCTACACGGATCCAGAACCAGGTAAGACATATGCATGATACTAATATGATGTGTTCACGGAACGCAAAACCCCATTTATTTTGATTTCTTCATAATGTTCACTGTAGGTTATAGATATACGCAGATATAATTATTAATACATATTGTCATTTATTTCAGATTTCTCTCCATCTCTACCTTAACAATCCGTACGGTTTGTTGAGTGCCACTATACCCAACTATACAGCAAACGCTATAGACCTAAACGACGGAAATAACGAACTGTCAAAACATCCACAGCCTCTTCCGAACATCCGTAAATCCCCAGAAACTAACGAATGCTTGTTCGGCGAGCCTACACCTTTACCGGAAGTAGTACCAACAAAGGTCCCAAAACCATTACCAGATATTTCTTCGTCTGAAACTAAAAATATAAGAAAAACACGTGCATCACCGGTATCAACCGTCTCAGAGGAGGAAGCACTGGTTAGACCTAACCCTGTCCTAGGATTCACATGGTCGTTAAATCTGCACAAAGGAAACGCAAAAGCGTTAATACCGCGAAAACCACCGCCTGCGACGCTTTTGGAGAAGTTAGGGCGATTAAAGCTGGGAGAACCAATCGGTATGGTGAAGATCAGAAAAGATTTGTTAACCATGTTGCCCACGAGTTATAATATCAAGAAACTTCAATTGAATGACAAAAGGTTGGTATTCACGTGTCTTGTGTATTTGTTGGTGTTCTAGCATTCATCAAGCTAATTACGTCAAAAAACAGAACCCCGTCAACAACAACAGTGCCTTCGCAAAAATATAGCAATAGGGCAATTTTTATTTATTTTTTATTTTTAAATATATATATATATACTTTTTTTTTTTTTTTTTGATATGTTTATAACCTATTTCTTGAAGTTTTGATCGACGTGCCGTAAAACACCATTCATTCATTCATTCAATGAAGTTTTGAAGATTTTAACTATCTTCATTAAAACATAATTTCACCTACCTCCCCAGCCACTTATAAAAGCATGTGTCGGGAGAAAGAAAAACACATTGTTTTTAAGGATGGCCCAATTCAAACATTTGAGTACTTCACGTTCATCATCTGTTTCATATGCTACCATTCATCTGTTAACCGTGTATATCTTGGTTTTCCTTAAACTTCTTACATATTAGTATGCATATATGCTTAAAGCGATAAAGCCAAACCATCTTTATTATTGAGAGTTCTAACAAAACTTGAATAAGGGTGAATTATTATCAAAATCGGATGTTAAACAAAGAAAATATGATCATTTAAAGGTTCTGTTGAAACGGATATGGAAGCCGTCATTTTGAGAGCTATGACATTATATATAAATATGAAAGTTTATAGGTGAAAATGCCAGCAGCTGTATGAAAAATATGTATACTTAATGGCAGTAATGCTTTATATGACCAGTAAGGGATTTTGCATTTATTTGCAGTGATTTTCTTTACTTTAAATGATATTTATCAGTATTCCATATATGATAATTTGGAACTATGACGTTATAGTTCTCAAAATGGCGGCTCCCATATCCGTTTTAGAACAACCTTCAAATGATCATATCTTTTTTGTTTATTATTCGATTTTGATAATTCTTTCACCCTTTTAATTTCCAAATCTTTCAGAACTCTAACTTATATAGCTTGTCTGGCTGTGTCGCTGCATTCTCTTTAAGTCTATTACAGTTTTCTTATTTCGGAATGTTCACATAGTTAACCCCTTAAAATCGAAATCTGATCTCTTTAGTACCGTAGCCATCTGACCTCTTTAGTACCGTTGCCATCTGACCTCTTTAGTACCGTAGCCATCTGACATCTTTAGTACCGTAGCCATCTGACCTCTTTAGTACCGTAGCCATCTGACCTCTTTAGTACCGTAGCCATCTAACCTCTTTACTACAGTAGCCATCTGACCTCTTTAGTACCGTAGCCATCTGACCTCT
Source organism: Cyrtodaria siliqua (assembly GCA_037043455.1). NCBI lineage: Eukaryota > Metazoa > Mollusca > Bivalvia > Adapedonta > Hiatellidae > Cyrtodaria > Cyrtodaria siliqua. The sequence goes on from JAWPHD010002694.1 coordinate 165,159, forward strand.
TTAGTACCGTAGCCATATAACCTCTTTAGTACCGTAGCCATCTAACCTCTTTAGTACCGTAGCCATCTGACCCCTTTATTACCGTAGCCATCTAACCTCTTTAGTACCGTATCCATCTGACCTCTTTAGTACCATAGCCATCTGGTCTCTTTAGTACCGTAGCCATCTAACCTCTTTAGTACCGTAGCCATCTGACCTCTTTAGTACCGTAGCCATCTGACCTCTTTAGTACCGTAGCCATCTAACCTCTTAAGTACCATAGCCATCTGGTCTCTTTAGTACCGTAGCCATCTAACCTCTTTAGTACCGTATCCATCTGACCTCTTTAGTACCATAGCCATCTGTTCTCTTTAGTACCGTAGCCATCTAACCTCTTTAGTACCGTAGCCATCTGGTCTCTTTAGTACCGTAGCCATCTAACCTATTTAGTACCGTAGCCATCTAACCTCTTTAGTACCGTAGCCATCTGACCCCTTTATTACCGTAGCCATCTAACCTCTTTAGTACCGTATCCATCTGACTTCTTTAGTTCCATAGCCATCTGGTCTCTTTAGTACCGTAGCCATCTAACCTCTTTAGTACCGTAGCCATCTAACCTCTTTAGTACCGTAGCCATCTGACCTCTTTAGTACCGTAGCCATCTGACCCCTTTATTACCGTAGCCATCTGGTCTCTTTAGTACCGTAGCCATCTGACCCCTTTATTACCGTAGCCATCTAACCTCTTTAGTACCGTATCCATCTGACTTCTTTAGTTCCATAGCCATCTGGTCTCTTTAGTACCGTAGCCATCTAACCTCTTTAGTACCGTAGCCATCTAACCTCTTTAGTACCGTAGCCATCTGACCTCTTTAGTACCGTTGCCATCTGACCCCTTTATTACCGTAGCCATCTGGTCTCTTTAGTACCGTAGCCATCTGACCCCTTTATTACCGTAGCCATCTAACCTCTTTAGTACCGTATCCATCTGACTTCTTTAGTTCCATAGCCATCTGGTCTCTTTAGTACCGTAGCCATCTAACCTCTTTAGTACCGTAGCCATCTAACCTCTTTAGTACCGTAGCCATCTGACCTCTTTAGTTCCGTAGCCATCTGACCTCTTTATTACCGTAGCCTTACACCAGACCCTATACAGCCGATTCTGCTCCTTTACCCTCTTGATTTTATTGGCTGCTTCCAAAACGTCTCCCTTTTCACCTTGTCATGCACTGTTAGCTGATAGTAGCAGGAAACTATTAAAGGCCTTATTAGTAAATAGTTTTCTGCTACCACCACCTAACAATGCATGAGAGGGTGCCCTTTTCAATTATTTATTATATTTAACTGAATTGAAGAATTTATAAAGAACTATACAGCTGTATAAAGGAATGTTATCACAAAGAAATAGTATTATGAACGAGCCACTATGTAAACGCATTGTTGAAGGCAAAATGAAAACACCCAGATATACATTTAAACATACTAAACTATTAAACGTGTTTAAACAGTTCAGATTTTAAATTCAATGTAATTTCAAAAATAGTCGGGATCACCCATATCAAATGTATATATTCATGGCACACTAAACTGTTTTCATGACACCGTCGTGATATGACCGAATTATTGTTAAAGGCGACTTTAACCGCATACATACATACATATACATGTATACTGAATACTAGAAGTATGGTCAAGTTATTTATTAAAATTGTAATCACGATTAAAGGATCTCGGTATAGGTAACTCTTAATTTATTTCAATTTGGAAGATAGAACATTAAACCCAGTGATTTCGATTGTTATTTCAACGTCAAATCAGAGTAGTTTATCTTCTTTCTGAAAGATAAAAAAATAACAGTTTACCAATAAACACACTTTAAAATACCAAAGATCAATAAACTTTCGTCGTACAGTACGTTTGATATACTTTCTCATAAATAAGCATTATATAGAAATGCGAGACGAACATAGTGCGACTTTCACTAGTTTTGTAAAGGTTTAGGGATTATACTGTTAAGTTTGTTTGCAATCATATCAATGTATACGTCAAACTACTTAAGCCAAATGTTAAAGCTGCACGTACAATGTTTAATAATATGAAACAGTAAGAATAGTTTAGTCTGCTGGAGTAAACGAAATAATTTTCACTGTGAGAAAAGTAAGATCAGTCGTGATTAAAAAGGACACTGCTGTAAGCGAAATAAATTCCACTGTGAGCGAATTAAGATAAGCCGTGGTTTGGACCAGCTGTTGCAAGCGAAATTAGTTATACTTTGATCGAATTAAGATCCGTCGTGTTGAACTGTTGTAATCGAAATACGTTTCAATGTGAACGAATTAAGATCCGTCTTGATTGGACCGGAGAACTGCTTTAAGCGAAATAAGTTCCACTGTGAGCGAATTACGATGAGCCGTGGTTTGGACCAGAGATCTGAGAGCTGTTGCAAGCGAAATTAGTTACACTGTGATCGAATTAAGATCCGTCGTGTTGAACTGCTGTAAGCGAAATAAGTTTCAGTATGAACAAATTAAGATGCGTCGTGCATGGATTTTCTAAAATCCTATAAGAGCGGACATACGTTAGGAGTCAAACAATGTGCTTATGGTTCCTGCTGTATAACACCTTAACTCTAAACGTATACGTGCATTGCTTTTACTGAATTAGCATACATCAGTTCGGTGTTACATATCCGGTGTCATTTGAATGAAAAGACAGATGCATTGTGGTATGTTATTAATTAGTTTTGTTTGATATGTCGCTCAATAGTTCGTAGCATAGCTATCAACTTTTTGTCGTTATGAACGAGTATGCAGCACTATTCCAAGTTTAATTTAAGAGATTAAAATACCCTACAAAAGAAAAAAAAACATGAACAGTTGCAAAGAAAAATAACTGGAGACGGTCATACTGGAACGATGACGTCATCAAGTTATTTTACCATTTATTAGATCTTTATAAATATCGGTTAAAGGAAATCAGTGAGAAATAGTATAAACACTAAACATACAAAGTGTAATATATATAATATATACAGTGCACATGCTCATTTCCGGTTTGAAAATCATTTGCCGCGATCGTCTCTTCTTTAAATGATATTTAGTATTATGCTATACATGGTAAAAGGATGACGGTCCCAGGTGGCCACCTTTATTTGTTAGTATTTCATATCTCCTTTACTTGATATGAGATGTTGATACTTCTTTCGAACTTTTCTAAGTTTTTAGAGCAATTTTTTTTTTTTTTCAATGACCTTTAAAATATATACATATATTTAATAAGTATCGTTGACAATATTGCATTAGCAGTTTAAATATCGGTTAGTATCGTCAATAATGTAACCTGCGAAGTTTAGATATCGGTATATCGGTTAGTTATAATCGTCAATCATTTTGCATTAGCTGTTCAGATCCCGAATTGTTATTCATCTTAATACTACGTCGGAATAACTTCGTTGTCAGTTAGCTTTACTGTAAGCTCGACGGATGACAGTTAGATTAAACTGAATTAGTTTAAGTATCCTCAATAGCTTACTGTTCATTTAGAAACAAAATCCCACAAAGAAAGACTATATCATCTTGTATGTTATAGCCTAAGTTCTCAAAAATCATCATACACTTCGGCTTTACGCCAGCTCCACGGGGACACATGTACATAACAATGAACTGCATAAGAAATTATCACAAAAACTGTCATTACATATTAAATGGAGATTATTAAACTGCTGGGATCGATTATAGGGAAATCTTTTACGAGATGGTAGACGTGTGGTTCTTTTCACGAACGAGCGTAAGCGAGTGAGTGAAAAACAACACACGTCTACCATCGAGTGAAGGATTCCATATAATCAATCACAACAGTTAAATAATCTATTTATTATATTTTTAATCAGATTATGTATGATTTTAACCAGAATTATTCGCTTTATTTAGCGTTATCGGCTGATGACGTCGACGTCACCAAAACGTTATTGACGTCATAACTCAACGTCGCAGTTAGTTATTTTTTGTTCGGAGTTAGTTATTAATATTAAGCGATTATGAATATTCTTTCACTGAGAAATCCCAATCTTTCACCCATAGAAATGTAAAAGTCAATTTAAATCTATGGGAAGAATACATTTCGGAAAAACATGAACACACGAATATTAAAAATGAGCATAAGCAATTGATTATCACTAATATATATATATATAAACATACACATGTGGATTTAGTCAATATATATCGTTATTTTCAATATGTAATATTTCATTCAAATACATTAAATAATGCCTTTACTTTTTGGACTCAATTCAATTTATTTCTTCAATGCTTTTCAAATTTATTAATTCGTTTTATGCATTTATAATCCATGCATTCGTTTTCGTCAGTTCACTTTTGTTTCTGACCATATAATAACTCTTACGAAAATTGGAAACATATTTATTATACTCTCGCCTAATAACTTTCCCTTTAGCTTTAAACACGTACATAAATAGTAAATAAACATATCTACCCGCTTTGAAGGGTTTTAAAACACTATCTTTCAATGAAAATAAATCGATTAACGGTATTGATAAAAACTGAAGTTCTCTATAAAATAAGTTTATTTGCATGAAAGGGTTAAATATGTTAATATGAATGTTTGGCGAGTGCCCGATATTTGTTTCATAACTATTTAACCGCAGTGTTTTAACTTCAAGTTTCAAACAAAAATGGATGTAACACGATTCAAATCTTTAAAACTATTTAATGAAAGCATTGAATGAATACTAGTCGGTGCATTACACGAACATGTATGTATCAAATACGTTGAGATGGTATAACAAATAAGTGTGACTGTTATAAAGAGTGCTTCTTTCTTTAAAAACAATCGTGTTAATTTACAATTTATTTTACAACGTTCGAGATGTATGTTCAAGTGAGGTAGGTATTGTCTCTTTTCTTTTTATATTCAAATATTGCTAAATAAATATAAAGTAATATAAATAAGAATTATTTTTTTGAAATATGTACCAAAGTAATTATTATTAATTAAATGAAGCCGCTTATATAACTAGTATGACACCCCACCCCTTCTATACTTTGTTGGCCTTATCCTTTCGTCCGTTCGTCGTTTCTGCTCATATTCTCAAAACACTTTCACGAATAACTTCCATATTTTATTTCTTGATTACTAACGTCGTTCAAAAACATTCCGCCATATTTCTGATCACGTGCGATCACAAGGTCTAGGTCTCACACGTGGACGTTTTGCGGTTAGGTCTTCTTTCCGTAAAAGTTGAAGTTATATTTTTGTTCTTAGTCTCAAAATGCTTTCACTAATTACTTTCATATTTTATTTGTTTATTAACCGTCAAATTTCTGATCACCGGTGACCACAAGGTCAAGGTCACACACTTGGAAGTTCTGCGTTTAGTCATGCTTTGAGTAAAATGTTAAAGTTATATAGTGTTGCTTATATTCTCAGATTATTTTCATGTATTACATCCAATTTTGTTTTGTTGATTACTGAGATAGTACATCAACATTGTGTTATGTATTCAATCACCTGTGACCACAAGGTCAATGTCACACTTAGAATTTTTTAGGTCTGCTTTCAGTAAAATGTTAAATTGCATGCACTTTGTGTTCTTCTGCGGGGGCATTAGTCGGATATCCGACATTTCTAGTTCTGTTAGGCAATTAAGCAGATTTATGCCGTTGAACTTAGTTTCCCAACGAATAGGCAAGGCCTCGTGCACCGACGAGCGATTCTTCTTGTTCTTAGTTTTATTATACCTCTGATTCTACCCTTCTATACATCCCGGGATGGTAAAGACGATGCGTTTGAAACCTTCTCGTCTCTTGTCGCTGCGGGTTCGAATCCCACTGGGAGTTCGACTTGTAAGTTAGAAAATGTCAATTTGTATCATGAGAGTATATATACATGTATGTACACACTCATGTTACAAATTACCCTCTTACATGTATATATATATCAGGGTAATTTACAAATTACCCAGGTAATTTACAAATTACACCGGGTAATTTACAAATTACCCTCAAATATGTATATATATTAGGGTAATTTGTAATACGTAGTGTGTTATAATTTGATATAGACTTTGCATTTCTGAAAGTGTCAATCTGGCTAATATATTTTCTATATGTTGCGTAATTACCTTACATTTTCTATTGTATTTTATTCTGTTCGATATGCATGTATGTTAATCGAAACTTGTATACGAGACAAAAAGAGGATAATAAAAGAGCTTCAGTTTAAATATTAGTTTTATGAAACAAGTTCAATAAATTGATTAAAATTAAAAACGAGTGCATTTCGTAACACCAGTATAAATAGGAACCAATAAATACTGACAAAGGTGACCCTTTGAAACACAACTAAGAAAATAAAGTAGCAGACTAGGTTGTATTGAGTCTGTTCATGAGACGTAATGCAAGAAGCAACACCTCTCACGCCCTCTAGCACCGGCTAAAGCGGTATTCTACTTCAAAGCCACATATATTGGGCTCGTTGATCCAAAAGGACCAGTAAAAATAACTACTGATTCGTGCACGGGGAGTCATTTTACAGTCGCCACATTACACTAATTGAATTGAATTGAATGTTGTTTAACGGCTCATCAACACAGTATAGGTTATTTAGAGCCGCCCCAGAGAGAGGGGAAGGATACATAGGAATCCGGGAACCTGCCCTACTCTTATTATCGAATAGATTCCTATGGTTCTTTAACGTGCTCGGAGGATAGACCGATACACGGGACCGCCCGGTTTACGTCCCCATCCGACGGACGAGGCTAAGGTAAAGTGTCTTGCTCAAGAACACACCGACGGAACTCAGTGGCACCACGGAGGATTGAACCCGGGGCCTCCGGTTACAAATCCGCCGCGCTACCGACTATTACACTAAACGAACGCTAGTGTGAATGATAATAAATACTGATAAAAGTGAAGCCGCTCAATGCAAAGTGACATGTGCATTCGACTGAATGTCCTCAATGCAAAGTATCACGTGTACTCGATTTTATTTCGCTAAATGCAAAGTACGACGCGTATTCAGCTGCAGTTCGCTCAATACGAAAGACCACGTACATTCCATTGCATGTCGTTTAACGCAAAGTGCCACGTGTATTCGACTGCTTTTCTCTCAAGGAAAAGTACCACGTGTGTTTGAATGCTGGTCGATCGATGCTTTGTTTGTTTGTTTGATGTTTTACGTCATTTTCAACACATGTAAGGTTATATATGACGGTCGATTTTTGTGGTGGAGGCAGACCACCCACTTTTCCTGAGTAGAACCAGTACTGTATACCACCCGCCATCCGTAAGAATCGACACTCTCTCACTTACAAGTCGAGCTCCCAGTGGTATTCGAACCCGCGGCGGTGAGAGGAGATCGATGAAAAACGTTACATGTTACGTATAAAACGTCAAATTTAAATTACCGACACGCGTCACAAATTATATTTAATGTGTACATGTAATTGAGCTAATTCGTATTTATTTGAACTGACACATATGTAGCTTGTGACCGTGTTGTCACGAGGAACATTCTAGGTGTAGGCAGTCTGATTAAGAACAGAACAGATATTTTATTTAGACTTGTACAAAGTACATCGTCATTCAAAACATATATACAATATACGAATATAACAAAGTCACGTAAACAGAGTATATAAATCAACTGTCAGTATAGTTTACATCATCATAGTTAGAGGGTGAACAATATTATATTTATACTAAGCATTCAAAATAGAAAGTCTAAGATTTAAAGCACATTTTATATACCTCGCTAAATTTAGTAATATATCATTGTTTGAAGTTTTCATCAATTCTATATATTTGAAGATAGATGGCCTCTGGTGGTAATATCTTTTAATATATTTTTTTCTTAGTTCATTGTTACATTGACACACACATATAAAATGGTATTCGTCTTCCAGATCTTGTGAGTTACAACATAAACAATATCTTTCATTTCTCGGTATGCGATTTCTTGCATACCGTCCAGTTTGTATGTTAAGAGAATGTGCAGATAATCTTATTCTAGAAACAAAGAATCTCAAATTGCTAGGTAAAACATTTAGATAGTGTTCATATGAAAAATCAGATTTAAAATATTTATAGTTTTCAAGAACAGCACTACTGTCAATTGACCCATACCACTCTTGCTTAAAACAGTCAATTATTCGTTGTTTAAAAACACATGGAAATGTTTTTACATTCAGCATATCCTGATTGTTAAATAAATAGGCAAAACCATAATCAGATAATAACCTTTTTACATTCGAAACCCAATTTTTACAACCTCTTTCACAATCATATACACCTTGTTCATAGAGCGTTTTCATCAGAATGTTATTAGTATTTATTACTTTACACAAATACTTAATAATTCTTATATATCTCGTAATATAAAGAGGGTAACGCCCAAGTTCACCATATACACTATACACTATACTATATTAAGTTTAAACTACCAACTCAACGCTACCTCTCGCACTTCAAAATGCTAGCTACAACTCTAACATGTAAAACAAATAATAAGCTTATATGCGTTTATCGAGGGCTCAGCACAAAACTATTTAACTACACATGAATAAAGAAAGAGATACAATAGTCTTGCACTCAACCCTCGGTATATTTGTAGGCTTTATATGGTTAAAGTTTTCTCTTTTTTTTTCAAATGTATTTAAAACATTGTTTTGTTAATAAGGCTTTATACTCCGCACGTTTTCTTTACAATTTAAAATTAAAATACTGCGCATCTAAATGGTGTAGATATAACTTATTTTAATATTTGGCGATATCACTCTAACTGAATTATCTTCGATTCGACAGTTATATATATATATATAAGTAATAACAATAAAAATCGCAAAACCATATTCTTTTTATAAAGAAAAACAACAAAACGGCTGTATATCGATAATTATTTAGCAATACCGAAAAACTGAAGTTATGATATCGATAATTCCGTGTTTAATATCTTATATCGTAATATCGCTAATAAAAATGGGTATTAAAAATATGACGACATTTTCAATATTTTTAGATAAAAGCAAACGAACTGAAGGGTGCCGAAAATGTTATAATTTATCCAAGTATATGGTTATCCCGTCAACAATGGAGGGTAACGTACGTAATATAATCTACCCAAAATGCCGTTATCCCATCCAGAATGGAGACTATAGCCCATAATGCAATACCCAAATTGAAGGTCATCATATTCAAAATGGACCGCGTCATGGCTTATTGGTAGAGCGTTTGCCTCGCATGTGGGGGTCGTGGGCTTAATCCCCAAACGCTCAATAAAACTGATACTAATAACTCCCTTGCTTGACGTTCAGCATATAACGGGTAGTTCTAGGATTGGTCGGCCCAGTGTCAGTATACTGTGACTGTATGGGGTAGCATGGCATGTGTCCACGGCGTGGTATTCCAGTTTGGCAGCAATATAAACTAGAGCATTGAGCTCACTGCTACAGGTAGACATACTTCGTGATTGTTAAAAGCGACATTAAACCCCATCCATATATATACATATTCAAAATGGAGAGTAACTTTAACATTATGGTTTGACAAATCCACAATGGAGGGTATCGAACGTGTCGCATCATCAACCCCCAACTGAAGGTTATCATTTATGGAACATTACACAATCTACTCAGACCGCGACTATCACACCCAATACTGAGAATAGGTGACGGTTTTAGCTCAAATAGATAAAAACTATTTATTCACGACACTTGATATGTGTGAATGCAGATATCGAATTATCTAATCGATATTGATCTTGTAATTATTGGTTTGAAGCTCACAAATTAAAAAGAAGCCATTACAAGAGTGTATTAGGCATTACTGTGTTAATCGATCTTTTCATTCGATATTGTTAACATTGAAAAGAAACCCTCTTTAAAGGTTCATGTTGTGTTAATAAAGTGTTTAGTGGTTTGAGAGATATTAAATAAGTTAACGATGGTACATTGGATAATTGCACCGATATTAATGAAACTGGTGACATGGTATGAAGTGCACCAGTCGATCTTCAAAATATTCAAAAGTTTTAAAGAATAGTTTTAAAGCTGAAGAATAAATAGCTAAAAGTGTGGGCCATCCTTTATTAATTTAGAACTTCGTTTTATATCTCTGTATGTATACACACATGTTTATGCAAACATTTCAAATTTATTGCATTTTAACAAATAAAATGATAAAACTACGTATTATATTAAAAGATAAAACGTAGTTTGCTGAAGGATTATTTTGGTTGTTTTATACTTATGTGCCTGAAGTATACTACAACTTATTGTAATATATTCCGAGTGGTTCTTAGTGGTGGGCCACACGGTACGAATTATGTCATAGAATTCTAAAATCACGAATTAGCATTGCGATTTAGGGTGGATTATTTGAACGTAAAAGTCAAATTTAAGCGGAACATTACATAGCTTGACTATTTATTGTCAAATAAACTTTTATTGATCATTGTTTGCTTTCAGTTTATAAACAAATATTCGAATAAATTATCTCTGTTGAATCAACATTTTACAAACCAAGCCAGTTTACGAATTTAAATAAACTAACCCGCCAATTAACGGCAAAATTACAATACATAGAGGATCTTAAACGAGTTCCCATTTCATATAAGATTTATAAAACAAGTTATGAATTATTTTAATTTTAACGAGCCTTTTAGAATATTAAATGGGTGTTCGACACTGCTAACAAGGGACGTTATGTGATAAAAGACCGTTTATCAAAACTCTATCCAGATGTTCGGGTCATAAACTAATGTTTATGTGTTATTAAAAGTATAGTTTTTTCACGGGTTCTGAAAATACTCGTGAGTTAATATGCGTAACATTAATTATGTGAGTTGGTAACTCTTAATGCTGCGCTCCAGTTTTGTGGTTTGGTGTGGCTGGTTAAAGCCGTTTATATTTTTTCTAAAGAGTTTGGATTCTCAAAAATAAATAAGTTAATAATATATATACCTCGTCGTCAGTAGGTTTAGTAACGATGTACAATCTGTTGTAAAAAAAAAGCCTGCTGCTGGCGGGATAGGGACTTTAAAAACCTGAGATTGCAATGTACGTTTATTTGACACTGCAATATGAAATAATGATATCTCCCACCCTCCACCCCCACCCACATCCCCGAACAGGTACGGTTCTAAACCACAACGGTTCCAATAAGTTGCAGATTCTGAAATTTGGTTTAAGTTTTGATATGTTACAAAACTATAATATATACTATACAAACACACTAATAGAACAAACCAAACACTTTTAAATATTTCTTCTCCATTCATTTAATACTTTCGATTTGAGATTTAATCTGGAGATCGACTTTTTTCATTCTTATCAAGCGGCCCGAGTATTCGCCATTTAACCTATGTAACTTTATATCCGCATACTATTTTCCAGTCAATTAAACTTCGACAATTTAATCCTGAAAGACTGATTACCTAAAAATGATTAAATATTCACTTAAAAAGATAAAGCCAAGCTAATTTCAATTATATATACAGACAAGGTTTTCTGGCATACCGGACAAGGATTTATTGCGAACCGGACAAGGATATCCGTCGTTTTACCGGGGCTAGATATTTCCATCTCACCCTAGGGTCGAGATAAAATCCATGCGCGCCAACATCCGGTATGCAGGAAAACATGCAAAACGTTAGTAGCTGGCAGCATCAACGCACAACATGTCTCTGATATGCAAGAAAAAGAATCTATCATGGGTACTCGGTTCAGATAGGGAATTCCAACCCTCGGTATAAGTGTTTTAATCGGAACCTCGGCAGAGCCTCGGTTCCGATAAAAACACTTATACGTCAGGTTGGAATTCCCTATCTTCACCGGATACCCATGAAAGATTCTTATAATCCGTCATTTTACCGGGGCTAGATATTTCCATCTCACCCTAGGGTCTAGATAAAATTCACGCGCGCCAACATCCGGTATGCAGGAAATCATGCAAAACGTTAGTAGCTGGCAGCGTCAACGCTCAACATGTCTCTGATATGCAAGAAAAAGTATCTATCATGGGTATTCGGTTCAGATAGGGAATTCCAACCCTCGGTGTAAGTGTTTTAATCGGAACCACGGCAAAGCCTCGGTTCCGATAACACACTTATACCTCGGGTTGGAATTCCCTATCTTCACCGGATACCCATGAAAGATTCTTATAATATGGCGCCTAACAGGAATGAACACGCCAGGCTCATCCTCCATTTACATCGAGATAAAATATGGAGAATGGGCCTAGAACCTTCTCACCTGCAGAACTGCAGAGTTGCTGCAAATTCTATTGTAGACACTCCATTTACGCTGGAGCCACGTTTATTGTTCTGCCACTGCTCTAGTGATTTGAGCGAGATGGCACCTGAAACAATGCAGGGGTCATGATGAAGACCTTTAATGAACATGAACAAAAATGATCAAATGAACATGAATGTGTGTGTGTGTGTGTGTGGAGGAGCGGTGGGGGGGAGGGGGTGGGGTTCTTCCCCCTCTGCCTACCCCTACAACGGGATCTGCAGTGGCCCTATTCTTTGCCCCGGAACCAAACAGTGCCCCCGGAACCTTTTAGGATTTACATTGTCTTTATTTTAAAAATTGTTTGTGTTTTTGGAAAAAAAAACAATATATTTTAGTATTGCTAAATGTAAACGTAGCAACTAATAAAATACATGATGGATTTAGTAAAATAGTTACTACCAAACTTAATTCAACACTTATTCTACTTTGTTTTATATATAATGAGGGGGAAATAATTAGCAAGTTTCTGTTGCACCCTGGAAATAATATATTTTTGGTGGTAAAAACAAGAAACTACTGCCATAGACACAATATTTTATTAAACACACATCAATAACAGTCGAACAACCTAATGACGTAACGAATAAATTAAAGTAGGGGTCAAAGTCCCAAAATGTCACTATATCTTGTATACAGTATTATTTCATCTACAAAACCTTTTTAACTTGCTTCCCTCAGTATATAAAAAAATATCGAATCAGTACGTGAAGCTTAAAAGTAGAATATCGATGAAGCCGGTTTAACGTGACAAATTGACCCTCGTAGGGAGAACGAGCAGGACACCCAGGTATTTTTTCTACGGAGAATAGTGACTCCATCACTAGTAGAACAAGAGGCCCAAGAGGGCCTGTGGACGCTCTACTGGCTAAAACAGCTCTTATAGATTTAGATAGATATAGCTAGATATAGCTCTCTTCTCCTATAGATTTAACAAAGAAAAATACAATATAGCATTTTTCAACAAATCATGGGCCATAACTCTGTTATTACTAACAAGATCTAGCTAGTTTTCGAAATTGTCCAAGATTTCATTGATATACCGCGCTTGGCACAACTAGACATCATACTGAAGCTTCCTGCCAAATTTTGTAGAAATCCAACAAGCCGTTTAAGGAGTAGCGCCGACAAGAAATTTAAAATAAAAATGTCAAAGGGCCATAACTCCGTCAAAAATCAGCGAACTGGAACAAAAGCATGATATGCACAACTAGACATCTTACCGATGCTTCCTGCCAAGTTTCGTCGAAATTCAACAAGGCATTTAGGATCAGTAGCGCCGACAAGAAATTTTAAAGTAAGTGTCAAGTAATTAAAAAGATAACGAAAATATTTATAAAAAAAAAAAAAATTCAAATCAGTCAAAAAAAAAAAAAAAAAAAATTAAACAAAATTAAACAAAAAAAAAAAAAATTGCAATTGAAAAATAAAATAAAAAATAAATCAAATTAAAAACTAAAAAAAAAAAAAAAAAACCTTTTGCCTATACAACCCTAAGTAAAACTGACCCCCCGGGTGGGGCCAAATATGACCAATAGGTCACCATTTGAACAAACTTGGTAGAAGACCATAAGCTTATAGCAAATGCAAAATATTAAACCTCTGGCTCTTGCAGTTTCAGAGAAGAAGATTTTTTAAGTTTTTCCCTATACATGTCTATGTAAAACATGTGACCCTTGAGGCGAAGTCAAATGTGACCGGAGGGTCACAATTTGAACAAACTTGGTAAAGGACCATAAGCTTATAGCAAATGCAAGATATTAAACCTTAAGCTGTTGCAGTTCCAGAGAAGAAGATTTTTTTCAGTTTTTCCCTATACAAGCATTTATGTAAAACTGTGACCCCGGGGCGGGGCAAGATGTGACACCAGGGTCACCATTTGAACAAACTTGGTAAAGGACCATAAGCTTATAATAAATGTTTAATATCAAACCTCTGGCTCTTGTAGTTTCCGAGAAGAAGATTTTTAAAAAAAAAAGATCCTGTATAAGTCTATGTAAAACTGTGACCCTTGGGGCGGGGACAAATTTGACCCCAGGGTCACCATTTGAACAAACTTAGAAGAGGACCATAAGCTGATGCTACATGTAATACATGAGAGCTCTGTGCCATGTGGTTCCAGAGAAGAAGATTTTTTTTCATTTTTGCCTATACAAGCCTATGTAAAACTGTGACCCCCGGGGTGGGGCCAAATGTGACCCCTGGGTCACCATTTGAACAAACTTGGTAGAAGACCACAAGCTTATAGCAAATGCAAAATATTAAACCTCTGGCTCTTGCAGTTTCAGAGAAGAAGATTTTTTAAGTTTTTCCCTATACATGTCTATGTAAAACATGTGACCCTTGGGGCGGGGCCAAATGTGACCCGAGGGTCACCATTTGAACAAACTTGGTAAAGGACCATAAGCTTATAGTAAATGCAAAATATCAAACCTCCGGCTGTTGTAGTTTCCGAGAAGAAGATTTTTTTTTTAAAAATCCTATATAAGTCTATGTAAAATTGTGACCCCCGGGGTGGGGACAAATTTGACCCCAGGGTCACCATTTGAACAAACATAGCAGAGGACCATAAGCTGATGCTACATGTAATACATAAGAGCTCTGCGCCTTGTGGTTTCAGAGAAGAAGATTTTTTAAAGTTTTTTCCTATATGTCTATATGAAAAACATGCAAAACCTCAATATACAAACTTTGGACCCCCGGGGCACGGCCATTTTTGACCCCGGGGACTTTATTTGAACAAACTTGATAGTCTAGGCGTTGGCGATCATTTTAAAAGAAAAACTGTTGAAATCTGTCCAGCGGTTCTGGAGAAGAAGATTTTTTAAGGTTTCGACCATATATGGTAATGGCAGCCATCTTGGATGTAGCGCTGACCTAATTTTAACAAATCTAAAAAGCATTCATCTAAGGATCATCCATGTGAAGTTTGGTCAAAATTAGCCAAGCGGTTTCTGAGGAGAAGTCGTTTGAAGAAAAGTTAACGGACGGACGACGGACGGACGACAGACGACGGACGACGGAAGACGGACAACACACCATCCCATAAGCTCTGCTGGCCCTTGGCCAGTAGAGCTAAAAATGACCCATCCAAAAGGGACACCAGGAGATTGGGGGATGTGTGTGGGGTGTGGGTCATTTCGACACCTTAATTGATTACAGGTAAGTGCATTGAACCGGGAATGAAACTACTGTAAAGAGGTATAGAAGATTGGTTGGTTGGTTGGTTGAATGGTGCGTTATGTCATTTTCAGCACATTTTAGGTTATACGATATATGATGGTCGAATTTTTCGTGGGTAAACCAGTATTGTATACCTCCCGCTATCCGTAAGAATCAACACTTTCTCACAAATCAAGCTCCCAGCGAGATTCCAACTCTCAGCGGTGAGCGGCGAGAAGGTTTCAAACGCAGCGTCTTTTACTATCCTGGCCACGGAAATGTAGAAGGGTAATAATAATAATAATAATAATAATAATAATAATAATAATAATAATAATAATAACAAAATACTACTACAACTACTACTACTACTACTACAACTACTACTACTACTACTACTACTACTAATAATAATAATAATAATAATAATAATAATAATAATAATAATAATAATAATAATAATAATAACAAAATACTACTCAACTACTACTACTACTACTACTACTAATAATAATAATAATAATAATAATAATAATAACAAGAATAATAATAATAACAATAAAAATAATAATAACAATAATGATAATAATAACATTAATACTACTACTACTACTACTACTACTACTACTACTACTACTATTACTACTACTAATAACAATAATAACACTCATAATAATAATAATAATAATAATAATAATAATAATAATAATAATACGACTGGGAAAGCTCGGGAAAAATGATTGGGAGAGCTCGCACGAACATTTAAGTTAGACTGGTGCTAGGTGAGATTATTGCACTTATGAGCAGACTCGATAAAAACCGAGTCAGCTACTTTTCTCTCCTGCTTGTGTTCGTTGGTTCCACGGGAGCTCATTTACTTAGACGTTCATTTAATTATATTAAATGCTGAACATAACGCTAAAGTTCTTCGATTGTTATTGGCAATTGTTGCATTGAAATGTTGACTTTCGTTATAGTATATCAGCCGTTCAATGGTATAGCGTTTAATCAAAGGTACATTCTCTTCGATACTTAATCTTATTTCTTGTCGGTAGCGGGTGCATTTACACTGAGCGCATTGACATTTGCACTGAGCGCATTGACACTTACACTGAGCGCATTGACAGTTGTTTTTATTTAAAGGGTCATAGATATCATGCAAATATCAATGTTTTTATATAGGTGACACGTTGGTTTAATTAAGTGTTTGTATAAAGTTTAGACAGTAGCTGGAGTATTTCATATATTCATACTAATGTATTTAGGGGGTTAAACGTCGCTTGTACTAACCTTTCAGTCATACAGGATTGGTAAGGCTACTACTATTAAAGGTATTGCTGGCGTGGCGCAGTCGGTAGCGCGGCGGATTTGTAACCGGAGGCCCCGGGTTCAATCCTCCTAAGTTGCATCAGTGTGTTCATGGGCAAGACACTTTCCCTTAGCCTCGTCGGTCGGATGGGGACGTAAACCGTGCGGTCCCGTGTATCGTCTATCCTCCGAGCACGTTAAAGAACCCTAGGAATCTATTCGATAATAAAAGTAGGGTAAGGAACACGGACACGTGTTAAGACACGGGTATATTCTCTGTATCGGCGTTGTAAATGAAAGGGAGGTCGACCACATTACGGACACTTGTTAAGATACGGGTATATTCTCGGTATCGGAGTTGTAAATGAAAGGGAGGTCGCCCACACCACGGACACGTCTTAAGACCCGGGTATATACAAGTTTATTCGAAAAAAACTTTGGATATCTTGGCAAG
This sequence comes from Cyrtodaria siliqua, assembly GCA_037043455.1. Lineage (NCBI taxonomy): Eukaryota > Metazoa > Mollusca > Bivalvia > Adapedonta > Hiatellidae > Cyrtodaria > Cyrtodaria siliqua. Next base: position 182,368 of record JAWPHD010002694.1, read on the forward strand.
GATTCCACTAGTGTGTATTATTGGAGTAGAGACATAGACATTGATATATTCATACTGTCTTATACACATCATTTCATGTTGCACGTTGCACCGACAAGATGCCCATTGATTGCTTCTTGTCGATAAATGCATATCTAACCATCAAATAAATCAAAATAATCACCGACAATTAATCGAACCTGGCTTCGTGGTGGCATTTCTAAAGTATGGAAGCCAATTCTGAACGAATGTAGAAGGCATGGCTGCATAGATATTTCAAATATGAAAGATAGTGTACACGATGTCCGTTTGTCCTTTAAATGTCGGCATTTGGTGAAACCTTTCAAACTCACGTTAGGAAAACAGTACCCTTCGAGTCAGAACGAAATTGTGTGTGACGTATGCGGAGCAGGTGCCTTAAAGGGAATATAAGACACAGCCAAACAATCTTTAAGAGTTCTGAAAAACTTGGAAAATTGTGAAAGAATTATCAAAATCGGATGATAAACAAAGAAGATATGATCGTTTGAAGGTTCTGTTGAAACGGATATGGAAGCCGCCATTTTTAGAGCTATGACATCACAGTTCTAAATGACCAAATATGAAATATTGATGAATATGAAAAAGTATTCATTGCTTTGCTTTAAATGATATTTATCAATATTCCATATATGGTCATATGGAACTATGATGTCATAGTTTTCAAAATGGCGGCTCCCATATCGATTTTAGTACAACCTTCAAATGTTCATATCTTTTTTGTTTATCATCCGATTTTGATAATGCTTTCACCTTTTTGCAAGTTTTTGAGAACTCTCAATCAAAGAGCATGTTTGGCTGTGTCGCTACATTCTCTTTAACCCTAACATATCCACGCTGTCTGTTACGCGTGGCGGGGTTATCAACGGTTTACAATTCCTTTAGAACAAACGTATCGCATACGCATACTGCTTTCCTAAATATCCATATTAACCTTATAAATTCGTATATTATTTAAAATGTGGGAATGGTCTTTGCATGTATGGGGAGTTAGTGCGTAGTATCTGCTTTAGCAATTTTATTCATTTGTTCTGTCTCAATGTGTTAACCAGCAACATTGATCATTTGTGTTCTTAGTTCTTATAGAATTATATAATAAAACAATATTGGCATAGTAGTGCATTATTTTAGTATATGCATTTGTCTTAGTGTCTCAAAAGTCGTATATATGGTTGGTTGTCAGAAATTATACTGCGATTTAATGAAATTGTGTTTCTAATTGTGTATGTGACACAAAAACTTCTATCAAAATCTCTGAAATAATTGAAAACACTTCTTAGCCACCATAGAACGCTGGCAAAATGTTTTCATTTTCCAATAATTGGACTCTATTTGTACCTGTATATAATTAGAGTAATTGCGCAATTTTTCAATTTTCTTTTTGCAACCCTTACAATTTCAAACGATCCGGAAAGGAAAATCGGAAATTGGAAAGCGGTAAGAATAGGCTGACGTACAATTCATTATTGTGAACATGTAAATAAAGAAAATAGCAAATAACGTGTATTTGCTGATTGAAGTAGACCGATTGTTCGATAATGAAAGAGAAATGTATTTAATTTATTTGTCAGATGTATTTGGAAAAGGACTGGATATGTTGGTGAAATAAACTTCAAATACAGTTAATTGTTTTCTTGAGAAAAAAAGTTATCTCGGATAAGTGCAACTTGCGTAAGTAGTGTTAATATGTTCAATACTAATACACTTTATAAGCATATTGTGAATATTGCGTATTACTAATTATTTTCATTTCACGCGCTATATATATAAATACGAGATCGCAAAGATATTGAGGCGTCATGTTTTTATTGCTTTTGTTGTGAAAATAGCCACTCAGAACTTTAATTATCACATAAGGCCTACATATATATTTTGATATGTAACAACTTAATTTCAAAAAAGCTTGTGAGGATATACACACATATACCATAGACTTGACAAAACACGTGTAATAATTACTTGTACGAAATGCAAAAGTCATTAAAACATACAATTGTAATAATACAGGTCAAAACAATTTAAAAGAAATCAAACATAAATATTAGTGTATAATATATCTTGGTATTATTATTATATTATTATAATTCATAATGGGCGAAAATGCATAAATATACAATTCGAACAGCATGCATTTTCTAGATAAAATGTGTATCGGTATATATCGGTATATATCGGTACATAACGGCAACTATTGGTATATATCGGTATCTTTTGAGCTTAACTACACAATATTTAAAGCTAAAACTAATTCAGCTGATTATATTGAGGGTTATCGTATATATAATGTGCGAGTCATATGTTAGTACATGTATTATCATATGATTCTTTTATAATAAAAAAAAGAAAAGGAGCCACATTTAATTCTCACATAAAATGTTTTTTATGTATGTAATAGGAGCTTCATATTATACATTTTGTATGAGAATAAATTCATACAATTTTCATTTTTAAAGCACACACATTTTCATATTTTTTTTATAAAACAAACGTTGTCAAATTGTATATATAGAGGGTATTTGTTGTTTTAGAGTGAATAACAGATTTTATTTCATCGAGAAGTGATCAAACTTCACTATTTTCACTCATGCTTCACATTCGTGAAAATATAAAGTTTTCACACGTCTCGATGGAATAAAATCTGTTATTCACTCCAAAACAACAATTATTCTTTTTATTTTAAGCTTTAAATTATCAAAGTGTACTGCAGTATGCAGAAAAATAAATAAAAAGTGGACGTCATAGGCTTAGTATGATGAAATTGCTGTTTTTAATTCCCCGTAACTTCTAAACTACTTAACCGATTTCAATAATCTACGACTCATTTTATTAGTTAAGTTATTTCCAATCCAAAGATATAACTTTTAAAACATTTTTCGGAAGAAAATAGTTTTTGAGAAAAAAAAAGTAGTTCTCATATAACAAATACGTATGTAAACGTAATTTATTTTGATATTTAAATGTGCTGCTTTTGAACAATATTAGAAAACTTGTAATTAAACTTGAGTGTTCATTTAATAAGCCAAAGCAAGCGAGGGACATTCGGATTAAGCCAATGTACCAGGACACGTGAACCCACATTACCTCTCACGAACAGACTCAATAAAACCGAGTCCGCTACGTTTATCTCTTGTTTGTTTGTTGTTTCCAAGGGATCCCCTTTCCAGTATGTATTTAAATGTGACAAATGTGACAAAGCATGTTCAGTGTAACACGAATTGTTATATCTGTTTATACCAAATGTGATTTTTCGCATCCCTGATTAACTAGTGTGGTACACATAAAGTTAAATACAATTATAGTTGCACTAAATGTATATTACCGTTTTTATTTTGAAAATGTAATTAGTTCGCAAATACTAAACAAGAAAATCGGTAGAACCTATGGGAGCTCCCCGAAATGTATTCTCAACTTGTATCGCCCAGCAGTTTTCAATTTGCAGTCAGTCCCATCAGTAGTTTTAAAGTTATGCTCCGGACAAGAATTCGAAGTGTAAAATTACAAAGGGCAATAAATGATGATAGAGTTATGTTTTTTGCACTCTGCACTTCCTCTCATTGCCGTCTATCATTGTGTGAAGTGTCGTTGTAGTTCCATAAGTAGTTGTTAGGTTACGCTCCGGACAAGAATTCCAAGTGTAAAATTACAAAGGGAAATAACTCTAATTCGAATGAGACAGAGTTACAGTTATTGCACTCTGCACTTTCTTTCATTGCCGTCTATCATTTTGTGAAGTTTCATACAGTCTCAACAGTAGATTTGAAGTTATGCCCCGGACAAATATTCTAAGTATAAAATTGCAAAGGACAATAACTCTAATTTAAATGATGGCAGAGTTACGGTTCTTGCATGCTGCACTTCCTTTCACTGCCCTCTATCATTGTGCGAAGTTTCATTGTAGTCCCATCCGTAGTTGTTAAGTTACGCTCCGGACAAAAATTCGAAGTATAAAATTACAAAGGGCAATAACTCAGTAGTTTTTAAGTTATGCTCCGGACAAACGTGTGACGGACGAACAAAGCGGCGCCTATTTGCTCTCCCGAAAATTTCGGGGAGCATAAAAAAGGAAGCAGCTCTTCTCAGTGAACAAATCGGCATTCAAAAGAAATACGAAAAAACACTTATTTGTTTGTATGCTTGACATTAAAACAATAAAAGTAGTTTGCTGAAATTGCTGATGGTCACAATTTGAATTCGCAAATGTTTTATTTTGATCATTGTATCGTTCTAGGCAAAGGAAGATGGCGGCAAAACTGTCCGAATGGTTAGACCAGTACAATGACGTCAGTCATCGCCAACAAGAGTACCTGAGAAGGATCCAAGACCTTCGACACGGACTGGAGAACAAGAAGGAGAAAAACGTCATTCTGAGTATTGATCAGGTTAGGACGTCACATAAGAACGCATATCAACGGAAGTACCCGTTGTACACCATGAAACGTATGGAGGAAGCCGTCGTACACCAGGGCCCGTCGCCATTTCCCAATCGGCCATGTTTGTTACATGTAGAGGACAAGCGCGCATCGCCAAAACTAAAAGTCGGGACGCCGAGAAAATTGGAACCAATTGTTAAAAGAGTTAAACCAAATAAAGTACACAAAGGTGCAGAAAACGGTGAGGTCAAGCCTTCGCCCAGACCAGATTTGACAACAATGAGGACTGAATATGAACCGTTTGAATCTATCGCAAAAAGGAATAAACTGAGCCTGACGCACTTTTTTAACTCTTCATTAAGTCATAGGAGAGTTCCAGGGCAACAACGCACGCCCATGTCTGTATCCACGGTCACAATAATAAACGAGGTTCAGGAAGAAAACCGCCAATCGCCGTCACCAGTAGACTATATCACGGACATTTCGTCTAAAAAGGCCATGTCCGTGAATAAGGCAAGGGACGATAAACCTGGATAGACGTGTAACGCTAACACATAGAGCAGTTCTTAAACAACTGTGCACACACGTAAGGATGATATTACATCTACTAATCAATGAAATGTTCGCGTATAATACATTCTGGCATATTGAGCTAATTCACAATTCATAACCTTGCCTCAAGAGTAGTATATGATAATTACGTTGCTTTCACATGTGAAAAAATAAAGCTGATTCAGAGCATCATTTTACAGCGGAGAGTGTAACGCCCTTTATCGTCTTCGTCCTCGAAACACAGCGTGCGGACAAAAAGCGTCAGTTTGCGCGGTCAAAAAGCGCCGTGCACAAAAAAAGCGCCGTCGCGTACGTTTACTTAATCATTTATCTTTACAGCATTCAACGAAACAAAATAGGGTTTTACGACACTCATCGCTAACTGGGTTTCGCGTTAAAATCACTATTAAACCCGAGATCTGTTTTATTCTATTCTTTTAGAACTTATATTACACGATATTTGTGAAAATTCGCTTTTCTGGAATCTAAAAATCTGGTATCGTACAATAGCTGCCGAGAGAAAAAAAGAACATCTTCTGTTGTGGAAAATGGGAAAATGAAATCACACGTTAAACTAGGTGTCGTCTCCAAAACTCGACCGTCTCCAAAACTCGACGAAATCTTCAACTCGTTCCATATTTTTTATATAAAACAAATATTCATATTAGATGCTCGATGGCCGATAGCTTGAAAGTGCTTTTTTTCTTGACTTTCGTCGATTGATTACTCATTGATAGTCATTTGATGTTTGAAGACAGATACACGTATATTGGTATACATATGTACATATTATATACATATATAACATATATTACACGTACATTTTCAACATGCAACATTTATGTTAATAATGCTTTAGTTTTACCTTTATATAAATATGTTGTCACGCCGTGCTTCAATTAAAATATACACATGGTTTATGAAAATAGTTTTTTTTTCTCCTTAAAAAGATGTTGTTTAAAAGTCCATCGACCATATGTTAATATACCTAATTGCATTGAATTGCGGTTTTAAGGCGCACCAACACATGAAAGGTTATATGGCGCCTAACATAAATGAACATGCCAGGCTCATCCTCCATGTACATCGAGATAAAATATGGAGAATGGGCCTATAACCTTCTCACCTGCAGAACTGCAGAGTTGCTGCAAATTGTAATGTAGACACTCCATTTACGATGGAGCCACGTTTATTGTCTTTCTGCCAATGCTCTAGTGATATGAGCGAGATGGCATCTTAAACAATGCAGGGGTCATGATGAAGACCTTTAATGAGCATGAACAAAAAATGATAAAATGAACATGAATTTGGGGTTGGGGTGGGTGGGGGTGGGGGAGGTTCTACCCCTCTGCCTACCCCTCCAACGAGATCTGCAGTGGCCCTATTCTTTGTCCCGGAACCAAAATATCCCCCAGCCCAGAACGGAGAGGACGCCGAGGATGCCGAGGATGCCGAGAAATCCGTGACCAGCCGACTCCTATTATGTGTTTGAACGTTTTAAACAATACTTTACCAAGTCAGTTAATTGTCAAGTAACACAAATGTGGTATCCACGTTACAAACTCGTTGTGTTGACGTTGTGTAACATATTACGGTACGTGCATGTTGAGAAAGTTATACCGGCTGTTGTTTTACTATTGTTGCAACATATCATGTACTCTTTAAGCTTTATAGGACAAAGCATTGTCCGTTGTCCATTGTTGTTCGTCGGCACATTATTGTTAAACAATATTAATACGAGTAAAACAGAGTATTGCGTTACGGAATTATGGCCCCTTAATAACCGAACTTCATCATGTTTACGAAATTACTAAATTAAATTGGATGATAAATTTACCAAAGTTGGTTTTAATATTTCTTTTTTGTAAGATAGTTTACACGTACATCAATGAACACGATCGACTAATGTGTTACATACATATTGATTGCCTATGTTGTCAATATAACCAAATTTCCGTTTGTCTCTTGTCCATAGAGTGTTCGCCTGGGGTAGTCGTATAATGGCGGTCAGTAAATAATTCTCATTTATTTTTGTGGAAAAAAAAAGGCATTTTCACTACTTTAAAGTGCCAGTTTTGGTTTATATCACATTGTTGATCTATTTGTTTTGGGAGTTTGGAATTTGTTTTGCTTATATAGTAATGAGGGTATGAATACAATATTTTGGCATTTCGGTGTTCATGTTTTTAAAGTGAGCTTTCATTCATGAGACAAGTTCTGTCTTAGAAGATACATGACCCCCACTTTTCTGAGGATTTTTTGGCAGCATATGTGTCATTTATTATGAGAATGTTAGTTATTCATTTTTAATTTGGGCCTAGATATGAATGACAAAATGGCATTTAAATTTTAAATTCATACACAACTCAATGTAAAAATCGATGGGCGTGTTACAGGCCCGATATGAATTTGACGGGAAGTAACATGGGCCACACACATTAAATCAGTAAGACAAAAGTAGCCTCCCTTATGTCAATTTCTATGTGATCGAAAACCCAAACTGGCCTAAATGAAAAACAACATAATAATATAATATTATTTTGCGAAATTTTCTAAAACAAAACGTCTTCTCAGAGTTACATACCCTATACTTAAATCGCACGCGGCTTTGCAAGCTTCTTATTCTTTGTAATTTCATGTTTACCAGCCGGAAAACTATAGATTGAACTGTATTGTTTCCTTACGATTTTCCGTAGGTTACATGTCCAGTCAAACTGAGGGATTTTGATGATGATTTACAGAAAGGTTACAGACAACATTCCTATCAAAAGGTCAATCTCAAACTGGGGTCAAAGGTGGACATTTTTGTGGTTTGTCTATAATAAGCAATTTTAATTTGTGATATTGACTGGATTACGTTAGCTGGCGATGCTGCTGTATTGATCAGTGCAATCAAACTAGGGATTGCATTTGCATGTGCGATCGCATCATCTTTCGGTCACTTATGTAAACATAAACTAATTTTTCAGAAAAATCTATGTATCCTGACAATTAATACTCTATTTTCTATTAGGTTACCTCTTCCTGGAAATCTGATATCAAAGAATTTAGTTTTTTTATAAATTATCGAAGTGGCATGCGACCTTTTTATAAACAGACTAAAACTGAGAAATCATTTTGTTTACAAGCCCAGTTTCCGTCATGTATTTTATCGAGTGATAGATTCATCTAGGTCAAGATACAGTATACTTTTATGAATTAGAAACTTGTTTGCAAGTCTATTTAACAATTTCATTGTAAAATCTAAACGTCTGACAATAAGTGACATCTCGGAAGTAATTTGCAGTGTAAAAACAGTTTTTAAATGAGAATGACGGAAACTGGGCTTGGACGGAAACTGGACTCTAACGAGTACATGGCTAGGTAAGACATTTCGTTTCGGAAGAAAACAACAGACTAAAACAACACATAACACAGAAAACAGTATTCCTTCAAAGATTCATTATTGACAGAGTACGCTCAAGCATGTGAGAAAACTTGGATGCAAAATTTTGCAAACTCTCCTCATTAAATACCGTACTGAAATCGCTCAATTTTTCAAAGAGGGACTTCAAAATTTATGAATTTCTTGTTATAAAGTGTACTGTGACTAAAACGTCTGCAACATCACAGTTGTGTCCTTTTTCTAACTAACTGCAATTTTTTTTTTACAAAACATCTTGGAATTTCTTAGGAATATTATGTGGAATTAAGTGTGCAGAAAATACAATAAATAGCGGAAATTCCCGAGTTGCGTTTCTTTTTCGTTTCAGTATATAGTCATCCTTATATGGGTTTTGTATCTGTCTATGGTTAACAGACTGTGACTTATGTAAGTGTGACTTATGTAAGTGGCAATACGCATGCTTTACAACTTGAATTCTTAAAGACCCGTCTAAAAAAATTGAATGGTATAAACACATATTTTGGAACTTTCAGAGGTTACCGTTTCGCCTGTGGATTTGGCGTTTTCGTAGATAAGTCTACTCAGTGTAGAATGCGGCAATGTTTCCGGGATCTTTATGTGTCCGTGATGTTTACGGAGCAAAATGAAATCGTAAGTGCAACTGAATGAAATCGCAAGTATTGAAATGGAATAAGTGCAACTCTTTAAAAGTATTTTCATGGATGAAGATCCATGCAATTTTAGCGTTATATCGGTTTTATTTATAATGCCAAACAGAAACGAAAAAGAAGCAAATCAACTTGTCCACACTGTCACTTAAAATGATTTTTTATTTTTTATCAATTTGCAATTGAATGATTATATCAGAAAATTAAATTCTGATGAAGGCTGTCAAGCCGAAATGTTAAAACGTCTGTGTTGTTAATTTGTTATAACTATCATTAAGGATTATATTAATAAAATCTTGGCCACGTTTCACTGTGAACACTATTGACGGATCCATTGCGCAGTTATTGCTTTTGATAAAAACAGCAACACTTATTTCAGCTTGATAACTCTCAGATTTTCATTAAAATCATACAAGCAATTGTTTGCATTCCTATATGTTCACAGGACCACAGTCATGTTTATTTACTGATCGGCAGCTTTTTTACCTTGCGTAAAACCTTGCTTGTATCAGCATTATACAAGTATATTAACACACTAAGTGTCTTGTAAAAGTCAACGCATCTTGACTGAATCAGTCGGTCAAGAATTCGCGTATAAGCATGTTATGGTTTACATCAGGCAGACATAGTAAAAAGTTTGCATTTTGATTTGTATAAATTAAATAAATTATTACAAATTGAATTAATATCGTTATAAATATATCATTTTGCATTTTGATTTGTATAAATTAAATAAATTATTACAAATTGAATTAATATCGTTATAAATATATCATGCATGAACATGTATGAATGTGTTTATTACGATGTTCGTATGTACATGTTAAATAAAACATATATTCCGTTCTACAAAAGGTCGATTTACTGTTACTTGTTTCAAACAAGCATATTCCTCTCAGTACTTTCGCTACTTTGATTTAGAAGTTTTATAAAAATTAATCTAAGTTTAAAGCAGGTCCTTCGAATTGTTCAAGCATTCAGTAAAATTACTCTTATAAGTTATCATTTGTGAAGCCGTCCTATATTAAAGTAGCTAATACCTATCCTGCCAACAACAGCCAAATTTTACCACATATGTACCCCGTTTCTAGCCCTACTGACGACGAATTGAATTGAATGTTGTTTAACTGCTCATCAACACAGTATAGGTTATTTAGAGCCGCCCCAGAGAGAGGGGAAAGATACATAGGAATCCGGAAACCGTGCCCTACTCTTATTATCGAATAGATTCCTATGGTTCTTTAACGTGCTCGGAGGATAGACCGATACACGGGACCGCCCGGTTTACGTCCCCATCTGACGGACGAGTACTGACGACGAGGTGTATATATATATATAACTTACATATTTTGACAATCAAACTCTATAGATACTGTATAAACGGCTTTAACCAGCCATGGAAAAAAAACAAAAAAATGGAGCATCGAATTAAGAGTTACCAACTCATAATTCATTTTACGCATGTTCGGTCATGGATATTTCAAGAACCCATGAATAAACCTATACTTTTAATCGGCACATATACATTACTATATGACCTGAACAGAGTTTTGATAAAATATTGTGTAGTATATTTTTGCCGTTATTTGGCAGGTTAGTGCCTTTAAACGATTTATAAAAATGGTCTTTTCAAAAAGCAGCTGATACAGTTCCTGACATGAGTGATACAACAAATATAGACATATATTACATATTCTGTGATGAATTATAGAAATTTCCCAGTTTGAGAAAATCTATAACATATCCCTTCCTCTACTGTGCTATCTCGCCTAGTGTGACAGTAGCCCAATGTTATGAACTAAACTATAGACGTCACGATATTATGTCACGAATTGACGTCATGATATTACTCCGCGCTGTCGCCAAAGGAGTGACAGAAGAAGAAATACTTGTGTCAAAAGACGATTGGAAAGAAATTCATCACACAATATATATTATATAGTTTAATTAACATTTTTGTCGTCATAGGAAAATAATTCACTCGTGAGAAATATTCTTGCGATATAGAAACTCGTGCGAAAACGCACTCGTTTCTATATCGTAAGAATCTTTCTCTCTCGAGAATTATTTCCCGTATCACTTCAACAATGTTAATTAAACTCTATATTATCTCATTCTTTTACAAAATATTCTGCACAAAGAGTGTACAAATTTTACTTTAAAATGCATGCACATTTATTTGAGGTTACTGCAAACATTAACATTATCAACATACCTTTTGCGGAAGCGCTAGTTTTTCCGATGCTACGTAGAGTGCCGATATAAAATGGTGGATTTGGAGGTTTATAACAGAACAACAATTCAACTAAGTGTGTCGATGGGTATCTTCTTTATACTTTGGCGCAAAACATGAACAAACTGGCCTCGCGGAAACCACACACGATGTGTTTCAGTGCTCGCAGAAATCTACCATTTATGTAAACACTCGTGTCGAGTTTGACGAAGATGGTCTGTTTTGAGAGTGTTGCAATGACAAAAAATCCCAAATTGGTACAGACAAAATGACTAAATTTTGTACAACTGAAACGCAATATCTAAGCGACGTGTTCTCCGCTATTGTTTGTAAACTGCTGTGTTGCTTACTACAATAATGACAAAAATCTTAACTTAACGCGGATGTTATCTATATCTCAATGTTTACATGTTGCGTGTTTATTACTGATTTGGCCTTGAAGAACAGTTAACATTAGTATAGATGTAAACATGTTTACTTTCTACTGACGTTTGGAATATTCTTAATAAGTCTAGATGTAAATAACAAGTTGTTTAGATAGCATCTTGGTATTGATTGTTCAAGAAGTAAGTATATTGTTTACCATTTATGCAAATAATTTATTCAGATTCATTTATGATGAAATTTGGACTGTTCTCATTGGACTGTTTCAGTGGGGGGAGCTTTTGGAACAATCTTTGGCAGTATTTAAACACGACTCTGGGAGCAGCTCAGCATGTTCAGAAGATTAGTATTCAATATATTTGTGAGAGGATTTACTTATTGTTGTGCTTATTCATAAAAGCAGTGAAATTGGATATTTGGACTAAGTCGGAAATATTGGAAATTAATTTGGACTGAAAGGACAATTAACATTTGGATAAAAGAGAAACTTGCTGTTTTGGATTAAAGAGACACTTGCTATTGTGAATTAAAGGAACATTGGATAACTTTATTCGGACATTAAAATAGGATATTATTGAAAAACTGGATTTGTGTATTCCGTTTATTAAGTGAATATTTGATGTAAATAAATGTGTTAATCATATACTTTTGTTGCTGTTTTTTTCCTTTCTTGTTACATTTAAAACTTGTAACACAGGATATAGTGTTGATTAACTTTACACAAATGCGGGATTTCCGATTTGCCATTTTCTCAAGCTATATGATCTCTTGATTTATACCAGATTACCACCTGACATTTATTTCTGTGCCCGGGTCGTCAAAAATCCGAGCTACAATATATATACTATAGACAAACGTGCCCCATAAAACGGGTACTTTACGTTATCAGCTATCTTTAAAAAGAAAACACTGAAGACATATGTCTACAAATAAATGATTAAGCTTCCCCCAAAAGAAAACAGAGATGAAGCTATTAGTCTTTCTTCCGGTTATCAAAGATACAATCACTTTCTGGTAAATATCCAAAATGTCTAATTAAACCCACAAGACACGAAACGAACCCCATGTGCGCGCTTTATTGAGAAGATATTTTGCCGATTCCTTTTCATCGATACGCTGCATCTTTGAGAATGTTCAGAAGTAGTCACGATTTGATTGATACTGTTTATGGTCACGCAATTGATAAAGCGGATACCGTGTAAATGTATTTTGATATCGGCTATATCAAGTTAGAGGCGGGAGGGGAGTATTTAGCATGCAAACACAGCTAAAACGCGAGGCTCTGTTCGGTGTTTCGGGAGTTTTGATAATACCAGTAACGATCTAAAGACACCATGACTACTATCTCAAGAGCAGAATTGTGACTTTGTTGCATGCAAAAGAATCGTTTGTTCATGATGAACACATATTAAATGAAACATTGAATTCGGGTTTTATATAAACTTACAACAAATAGCCTCGCCCAAAACTCAAATAACATGAGCTCCTGGTTATATGAACCAAAGTGAATAAAATGCAAATTACATACAAATAGTTTTTATCTCAGTAATTTAAATAAACAGAAACGAACAAACTCCATACAACAAATATAAAAAGAAACAAAAGCAGAATACGCACACGCGCGCGTTTACTCAAAGGCACTAACGAATATGTTGGTCTTCGTATAGGATAGAGGCTATGAAGAGAAATCTTCACCATTAAGAAACCGAAAGGAAGGAACCTCTATTTTTTTCATTATTCCATATATGTTAAAAAGGTACGACGACGTCATCGTTCCACGATGGCCGCCTCCATTTATAGGTCTTTACAAGATATCTCCTTTATTTTTGGTTGAATTTTGATATTTTTTTCATTTTTTTTTTCAAGTTTTTCAGACCAATTTTTAAATAGATGTGGTTTGAAAATAATGCATCAACCCTTTGATTTAAACTTTCCTCAAATTCGTATAATTTAAACTCTAACAAACCGTGTAATACAAGGAGTGACATTAAAGTGCTGATAAATGACATGAAAGCACTGATGATAAATGACATGAAAGCACTGATAAATGACATGAAAGTACTTATAAATGACATGAAATCACTGATAAATGACATAAAAGCACTGATAAATGACATGAAAGTACTTATAAATGACATGAAATCACTCATAAATGACATGAAAGCACTGATAAATGACATGAAAGTACGGATAAATGACATGAACTCACAGATAAATGACATGAAAGTACTGACAAATGACATGAAAGCACTGATGATAAATGACATGAAAGCACTGATATATGACATGGAAGTACTGATAAATGACATGAAAGTACTGATAAATGAAATGAAAGCACTGATAAATGACATGAAAGCACTGTTAAATGACATGAAAGTACTGATAAATGACATGAAAGCACTGATACATGACATGAAAGTACTGATAAATGACATAAAAGCACTGATGATAAATGACATGAAAGCACTGATAGATGACATGAAAGTATTGAGAAATGATATGAAAGCACTGATAAATGACAAAAGCACTGATAAATGACATGAAAGCACTGGTAAATGACATGAAAGCACTGATAGATGACATGAAAGTACTGTGCCCTACTCTTTTTTTTATGAATAATAAGATGGTTCTTTAACGTGGTCGGAGGATATACCGATACACGGGACGGCCCGGTTTACGTCCCCATCCGACGGACGAGACTAAGGGAAAGTGTCTTGCCCAAGAACACACCGACGAATCTCAGTGGCACCACGGAGGATTGAACCTGGTTAATTGGACGAAGAGGATTTACTGTCTAGATCCTTTGTCATGTTGAAGGGGCGTGAAAGAAGCAGAATGCGTTGCATTTGTTTTGTTATATTTTACTGAAACAAAGCTATGCCATTTATGTGAAGAAGCAAATTTTCTAACCGCGATCGTCGTTAATTTTAGCTCATCTGCCTCATTCGTAAATGGAAAATACAGTAACAATATATTTTTAACTGTTCGGTCGTCAGCTTTACCTTAGTAATTCAGTACAAGAAAAATGTTCAAATAAATGTTGCATTTAAAAGAGTAAACCAAACAGTACAAAGAAAAAGGAGAATACAGCAAATAAGTACTGTCATAGAAAGTCCAGACTGTATTGTTCCTATACCATTAGGGTATCCTATTGATTTAACTGGCGGAGAGACTACAAAATTTAATTTAAAGGAAGTTATTTAATAAAAAAAACATCGCGATAGTATCATGATTATACACCGGATAGTGTCTATGAAGAGAAATCTTCACCTTAAGAAACCGAAGTCGGTCGCTACGCTTCCTCAGTTTCGGTTTCTTAATGGTGAAAAGTTCTATTCATTGCCTTTATCCTATACAGAGTATGATCATCCACCTAATTGAACTCATGCGTGTAGACTTCATGTCAGTGGTCGAGGTGTTAACGACGTTGCGTTGTAAACCTTCTCGCCTCTCACCGCTGCAAACCCACTGGCAGCTCAACGTGGAAGTGAAAATTGTCGAGTCTTACAAATGGCGGGAGGTATACTGTATTGGTCCTACCCAGGGAAAAAGAGTGGTCTGCCTTAACCACAAAAAAAATAAAAAATCGACCGTCATATATGGGCAAACATGTGCTAAAAATGACGTAAAACACCATTCAAATAAACAGTAACATCAGGCAAAATGAGGCCCCGACAAAAACCGCTTAAAAAGTACATATGTGCGCACTCATTTTGTTACAGTAAGCAGGCATACAGAGGTTATTTATTTTTGAAAAACGATATTGATTTAAGAAGAGCTTTGCAACTACTTTAAGCTTCAAATGGAAAACAACACGTGTCTCAGATAAAAGTGGTCTTGAATATTTAAAAGCCTCGTCTCCGCAGTGTAATCTCACATCCGGTCGGTTCTTTGTGTCAGAAGTCATCGTATTACTTTCCACTTCCGGCGGCTTGTGCTTTTGAAAAAAAATATACTTACGCTTTGTTGTCGTCGGTGACATTTTCATACAAATGCCATGCAATACTTTTTTAAAGTTTTAATTATTTAAAAGCTCAAATTATCTATTTGGCTATTATCAGATGATACAAAAATAGACGTTAATGAAGCGTGTAATATAGATCATCTGCGACGCTTCATTGTTTTGTTCATATGAGCTCCCGGGAAGAATCCCCCGTTGACTCGGCATTATGTCTGGACTATTGTGTGAGTGATTGTGTGTAGTGTTGTGTATCTGTCTACAGTCTACGTGAAGCAGATATAGTGCTGCCACACTGGAATATCACGCCGTAGTACATGATACACCACCCACATTATTCTGACACCTCGTTGACCAGACGTAGTACTACCCATTATTTACTTGTCAGGCATGGGTTACAAGTAACTACTCCATTTTTAAAGTCTTTGGTATGACGCGGTCAGGGGACTCTAACCCACGACCTCCCGAATGCAAGGCAGACACTCTAACCACTACACCACAATGCTTCGTTTTTTTTGGTTTTTGTTGTTGTTGTTTTTTACCGAAGAAAAACATCTGGAACAAGTCCCCTAATAAACGTTTTACTTTCGCCGAGATTCTGGTATTGTTTCTGATCGGATGAGACAGAAACACCTGCTATCAAAGATATAGAGAAAGGCAGAAAGACAGCAAATTTATAAATAAACAAAGAGGGAAACTTCATCATTATATCGACGAACTAAATGCGGACGGTCAGAAATACTTTGATAAAAAAGAATAAGTACGGTCACGTGCTTCCGGTTTCAAATTTATTTCTGCACAAACGGTCAAGACGTTTGTATTTACATTCAAGCGTCGAAGATGATCAAGACTATGAAGTGTGCCAAATGCGATCATGAGTGAATAGTTTGAAAGAATACACAAGACCAACGATGTGCGTGTGCCTTCTGCTCTTAGTTTCTGCGACATAATAAAAGCCAGAGGGCAAAACAATATACAATATCAAGTAGAACATAATTTTTCGATATTAAATAAATATTTTCTGTTATGAACGTATGTATGTTGATCCCAAAAAGAAGATCAGAAAATAATTACTCGTAAAAAATAATCATTCTGGTCATCAACCGAATTAGGATCGTGTTTTCGTGACTTGCGAACATTTAGCTGTATCGTTTGGATGTAATTTGTCTTTATTTGCTCGCCAGCTTTCTTGAAATTGAATTAAATGTTCGGTCTATACGTAATCTGCCGATCTATAATCGTCAATGTGATCGGCACGCACGATGTGATGTAATTTTAAAGACGAAGTCACGCGAAGTTGTTTGTGATGTAACAAATTATAATATGTACTGTCCTTTTCATGGATAAATGAAATGAATGAATGTTGTTTAACGGCTCATCAATACAGTATAGGTTATTTAGAGCCGCCCCAGAGAGACGGGAAGGATACATAGGAATCCGGGAATCTGCCCTACTCTTATTATCGAATAGATTCCTATGGTTCTTTAACGTGCTCGGAGGATAGACCGATACACGGGACTGCCCGGTTTACGTCCCCATCCGACGGACGAGGCTAAGAAAAAGAAAACACCGACGAAACTCACTGGCATCACGGAGGATTGAACCGGGGCCTCCGGTTACAAATCCGCCGCGCTACCGAATGTGCCACGCCAGCCCTCAATTTTTATGGATAAAACAATATTGCTACAACGGAGAAGATGCACTTGTGCTTTCATAATACAGAGTATGTGGACAATCGGAGATTGACATTTTATTCATACCATTGCCTGCTAATTAGAAACATAAACCTGTTGAAATTCCGTTATGAATGATACGTAGGAAAAAATAGCTTAATTTCAAATTAAGTGAAAACATACATTTTCTCGTAATTGTATCCTATAACAGAAGGTGATATAAGCCTTAACATGACATGCAAATTGACAAGAAACTTGATGAAATCGTCAAAACGCCGAAAAATCCGGATAATATACTTCCCTTTCAGTATTTATTAAGAAAACTTTGATTGTTAAGAAAAAATCGTATGTTTTCACTCATACGCTTTATGCATATAGCCATCATATACAAATACATTGGCTAGATACATCCGTTTCGCTTGACATTGAATTATAAGAGATGCAGATGGCCTTAGTGTCGTACTCAGAATCATTTATTAACAAAATTCAGACTTCAATAGTTTGTTGTTCAATATTTTATAGAATTGGGTTCTTATAAGCTGACTTTAGGTAAGAAACCAGTCTGAACTAAAGGTAAAAGTGGCCATTCGCAACATCCCGTTCACCACTGTCGGGATTGGCCGAGCGTTCAGGTATGAAAGCACTAATTATTTTCACCATAGACACCAATGTTAAAGTGTCACATATTAATGATTTGCTGCAAATTCAACTCAAGTATGGATAATGCAGCAGTGTAATGTTCATATAGAAAACTATTTTTCCACTTGAAAAATCACCAGAAAACATGGGGTCACAAGACATGTAAGAAAGTTCTTGTTTGTTTACTAAACAGGTCAAGGGTACAGCTGTTTTTATTGATCGACTGTTTTCATTGCTCACAAAGTTTAAGCATAGAGCCGAAATTTCGAAAATGTTCATCAGTGATCCAGTAAAACCTACTAATACGCTTCTTATACATATAACCACAAAATCGAATAGAAATGGGCAGTTTTCCCTACTTATAATGCCCGTTTCCATCGAAAAAGGAGGGATTACTTTTTATTATAGGAACTACATTCGACTACACCTCGGAGGTTTACATGTAATTGGTGGTGGTAAACCTTCACGACAATCTTCACGCAGAGTTATCGTTCCTTGCACTCACATATACAATCTCTACGCAGAGTTATCGTTCCTTGCACTCACATATTTCTCTGCTAACTACTAAATTACAAGATTTTGGTAAAACCTGTTAAATTGGAATATGTTTGCCTGAAACTTATTTATTTCTTATGTAAATATAATTTTCAGAATATCTGCAAATTAGATGTTGCAAGATTTGAAATAATGCCTGAAATCAATTTAGTTTTAATCGGGACTATTTTACTACAAATAGGTCTCCTCAATCGAAACGCATATGTTAACATTTCAAACCAAAGCTCGATAGCAGAAAATTACTAAAAACAATTAACTCATAGAAATAAAAACTGAAATTATTTAATATAGGCATAGACATAGACATCAATACAGATCACGCAAAAAGATTTATTATAAACATAACTTTTTTGAATAATCACGTGACTTAACCGTTCGCCCTACTTCCTTTGACGTTGACAGGGTCAAATGAGGAACGAGTGTACTCTGGGTAGAGATTGCGTTCACGATTGTAAAAGAAGCTGCACTAAAGGAAACCATATTGGGATTAATAAAAGATTTTTAAAAAAAACAGTCTACTCTAAAAGTAACACTTTTTTTACGCTATAGTTGACCACACATTTTCGGTACAATATTTGCATTGTACTTGTATTCAGGAAATGTAAACATATATTTTTACCAATCGTGCAAACTCGCTCATTTCCGTAGATCATCGGAAATAAAATAAAAAGTTCCGAATGATATTTTTACCAGATTAATACGCCACAAATTAAAATCTTGACAGTTTTATTTATTGGTTATTGAAGACACTTCCTTATATTTATTTACTCACCCGTGTGGTTCTCGGGGGCCCCGTTTGGTTTCGGGGAAACCCCACCCCCAGAATTCATGTTCATTTTATAATTTTTTGTTCATGCTCATTAAAGGTCTTCATCATGACACCTGCATTGTTTCAGGTGCCATCTCGCTCATATCACTAGAGCAGTGGCAGAAAAACAATCACGTGGCTCCAGCGTAAATGGAGTACCTACAATAGAACTTGCAGCAACTCTGCAGTTCAGGGTGAGAAGGTTCTAGGCCCGTTCTCCATATTTTATCTCGATGTACATGGAGAATGAGCCTGGCATGTTCATTCCTGTTAGGCGCCATATAACCTTTCATGTGTTGGTGCGCCTTAAAACCCCAATTCAGTTCAATTCCTTATATTTATAATAATTTTATTTTTCATTGAAGGTAATGTAAATGCATTTTATCAGTTTTTCAACAAAGATTACATGATCAATCTACTCAAAATTTGAATTCAAGATTATCAGAGACTCTAAAAGCTAGATTTTATATTTTTATTTGCAAGTTTTGGTTTTCGATCCTACTTATATATTATAACAATACAAATGATAGAGTTGCATTATCGAAATTTATACTCTCTCCCCATAGACTTGAAAGAAAAGCAGAAAGGTTTAACAAACCTAGAAAAACTCTTTTACAAGAAAGAAAGTGTCACCAGTGAAATCTGCTTGAAGACGAATTCCATTTTTTGTTACAATGCCCTCTTTACCATGGTCTTAGTGGTTAATGAATGAATGAATGAGACATATATTTGGAAACACTCTGACATGTTAAAGTTAATAGATCACATGACTTCAAACAGCCCGAAAGTAAATCCTTAGGACAGTATATCTATAAATCCTTGAAATTAAATAATGACTTATAATGTGAATGGTAGTTAAGAATCGCACCAGAATATAAATACGAGTACATATTTATGCATGCTGGTTTATATTTGACAATACTGTTGATTGCTTTGATTGATTTCTTGTTTGCTTGATTGCCTGATTGCTTGATTGCTTAATTGATTGATTGATTGATTGATTGATTGATTGATTTATTGATTGATTGATTGATTGATTGATTGATTGATTGATTTATTGATTTTATAACATCTTCTTGTCTACCATTTATTTCAAATGCGCGTAACTCATAGACCTGTTCTGTCTTTTCGCTGAATAAAATTATCAAGATCTGTCTCATATATGTTTATTTACATTTGCATAATTGGTGTACGGTACTGCTACAGTTGAATCTTCGTCAGTATATAATGGTGCATGTATGTATTGTTCGTATGTATGTACGTATGTATGTACGTATTTTGTCTTGTTAAAGTATCTACAGTGTTAAATATTGCCAATTCATGATGCCAATGTCCGTATGTATGTACGTATGTATGTACGTATTTTGTCTTGTTGAAGTATCTACAGTGTTAAATATTGCCAATTCATGATGCCAATGTCATACCAATCACAATATGTTGTTCAGGTCTCACATTTTAATTCAGTAAACCTTCGCCTCTCACCGCTGCGGGTTCGAATCCCAATGGGAGCGCGACTTGTAAGTGAGGAAGTGTCCATTCTTACGGATGGCGGGAGGTGTACAGTACTGGTTCTACCCAGGAAAAGTGGGTGGTCTGCCTCCACCACAAAAACAATCGACCGTCATGTATAACCTTACATGTGTTGAAAATGACGTAAAACACCATACAGAAATCGAATGGAATCTGGAATAAAATGCTTTAAGTAACTATCCCGCCAACAAAGCCACATTCTACAACACATGTACACCGTTTCTAAACCTGACGACGAGGTATATATCTAACTTACATATTTTGAGAATCCAAAATATATAAAACATAATATAAACGTCTTTAATCAGTCAGGACAAACCCCAAAACTGGAGCGTTGAATTAAGAGTGACCAACTCATAATTCATTTGACGCATATTCAATCATGGGTATTTTAAAAACCCGTGAAATATCCTTTACTTTTGATCGGCACATATACATTATTATATGAACATCTGGACAGAGTTTTGATAAATGGTTTTCTATTGTAATTTTGGCGGGTTAGTTTATTTAACATTGAAACTAACCTGCTAAGGGCGACTACAATATCCTTTGCGTTACTCGCAGGCTGATCTAGGTTTACAGTGTTCGGCTGCTCATCAGTCATTTCTCCAAAAACACCCCTTTTTAACATAAATGGAATGGTCTAACTTTAAAGAAAGGGCAGTCCATTATACATTCATAGCGGGCTATGGGTTAAATTAACCCTGGTGCCTAACCTAGGGTAGCATATGACTGTGCACAATTAATTCCGTGATAATAAGCGGTATTGTTTACACTTATTCGTTACATTTAGGTCCTTTAGAATAGAACTATTTCACACTACAAGTTTAAATCAGACATCTAGATCCCTCCGAAAGGCCTGATTATACCCATTTTGAACATTGCAAAATCAAAATAATACGGTTTTTCATATACCTTTTCCTATAGATTTTGTTTTTAAATTGGATTTAAATTCGTGTCTCTTTAAACTGACTGTGTCTTTAAATAATCGCCGATTGAAAAAAAGGCACGCTTCGTTCAGTTCATTTCATTCACTGGTGCATTGTTTAGAACTATTTTAAATCAAAATTTAAACTCCAAATTATACTGATAATTACATTCATTCAATAATTTCAGAGCGCCTGTTGTAATTGGTAATCTCGAATACCACGTGACTTGATCAGAGGCTGCAGTCTACGTTTTGAAGAACGTCGATTGGACAATCGATTAATCGTTTGCGATTAATTATTCAAACGGGAAGTCTTTGCAAAATAATGAACCTGTTCCTTTGTTGCAGTTTCGAACATGTTCACACAGGGTGCGTGCGTGGAATTATGAATGGGAGATTTGAAAATCATAACAATTTCTAAATTTAAACATCGAAAGAGGTAAGTTATATAATATTTCTTCCATTTGGTAATTTTTAAAGGCTTAATTTTTAAGATTTGAAGGAAATATTTATTGATAATGTAAATACACTAATTTAATTTGTAAAACATTCAAAATTAAAAGTACACATTTTATTTAAAGTAAATATTAGTAGTTAAACGCATACACATTCTTGTTCTGAGAAATCGTGTTTATTGATAAAAAAAACAACAACACATTACCTACGCTTTCTATTAAATTTGTCACAATGTATTTATTGTGGCTACTGATAATATACATGCATGTATATATAGTTAACAGGTAATACAACTTGGACGTGTTCACGTTGTCTTACTACTACGATATATTTATTAATATAATCAACACTAGTAATATGCAAACCAATTTGCTCTACACTTTAAATTAATAATTTACAATGATTTGCATAAAAAACTAACGGGACACCGCGGATTCTTTAATTGAAAACACTGCAATATTGATTCGTTAAAGAAACAAACCCGCCATTACACTAAAAAAAAACGTTTATCAAAACTCTATCCAGGTGTTCTGGTCATTTAATAATGTATATGTGCCATCTAAAAAAATAGGATTTTTCACGGGTTCTTAAAATACCCGTGATTGAATATGCGTAAAATGAATTATGAGCTGATAACTCTTAATTCAACTCTGAAGTTTTGGGGTTTGGCGTGGCTAGGTAAAGTTGTTTTTATTGTGTCTACAGAGATTGGATTCTCAAAATATGTAAGTTATATATATACTCGTCGTCAGTAGGTTTAGAGACGGTGTACATATGTTGTAAAATTTGGCTGTTTTTGGCCGGATGGCTACTTTAACATAATTGCGGTGTTGCTCTTTTTCAACAAAGTAAAAGTCAAACTTCATGATGATTTCCAAAATGAAATGGTTAAACTGTTAAAAACACCGTTTAAAAACATAAACACTGAGATGCGAAAATATACACAAAAAGAACGGAGAATTATTTTCTGGCAGCCATTACGCGAACTCACGTATTGCAATGGGTGTGCTAGGAAATGCGAGAATGTGTCTACAAAACGTCGCAGGATGAGAATAATTAATACAGCTTGTGAACAATATAGATGTTAGGATCTATTTGATTTATTTGAAAATAGAAAGAATATGTAATATTTGTAGCATGGTCACTGAAATTTCTCTTTTTAATAGCACAGGTGTAAATCGTATGAAATTGAAAATAAGACCTGTCAGTATAACAGTTAGAATAACAGTTAGAATAACAAGTTAGAGTATGGCAGGAAGCTGAAATGGACATGCTACAAAACAAATAGAATATGGTTTCATCTCGTTGGTTAATTTAAACACCTCGATGGGCGTTCAATTAAATACCGATGGACGTAGATCATCGCGGTTTTTCGAATAACTACCGTTCTCTAACTTCCATTTATTGGAAGTTAGAGCATGGTATTGCTCCGCCGCCTTCGTTATTCTAAATCAAACAATGTAATGCTTTGCATTCATCAAACGAAATTTCACTTGACTAACCATGCTATATAACACAATGAGAGGAAGTGTTTTTCGGAGGCGCTATTTCAGTTTTTGTTGGAACTAAAAACTTGAATGATTCAACAAGGAAGATTAAAATGTGAGTCTGAGATCAATCTTGAAACTCTCCAGTATACTTGCTGATCCAATCATCGGCGGACATCAGTTTTCTTATTACTATTGTGCCCCGTGTGGTTGCCGGGGGCAAAGAATACGGCCACTGCAGATCCCTTTGGAGGGGTAGGCAGCGGGGTAGAATCCCCCCAAATCCATGTTCATTTTATCTTTTTTTGTTCATGTTCATTAAAGGTCTTCATCATGATCCCTGCATTGTTTCAGGTGCTATCTCGCTCGCATCAAAAGAGCAGTGGCAAAAAAACAATAACGTGGCTCCAGCGTAAATGGAGTTTCTACGATAGAATTTGCAGCAACTCTGCAGTTCAGGGTGAGAAGGTTCTAGGCCCATTTTCCATATTTTATCTCGATGTACATGGAAGATGAGTCTGGCATGTTCATGCTTTTTAGGCGCCATATAACCTTTTCATGTGTTGGTGCGCCTTAAAACCCTAATTCAATTATTACTATTGAAGTTTGTTTTATTAAGAATATATTTCACTTTCAGACGAATACCTTCAGCCAGAGGAAGACAACATACAAGACACGGACCATGTTTGGGTCTTTCCAGTTAGAATTCTTTGAGCTGACGTCTAGGTATCACCACAACCACTTATTTCAAGAAAGAAAACAATACGGTGGAAACAAAGTTATTCCGAATAGCTATTATAATAATTTCGCCATATTTGCGAATGAGGGTAATAACTACCTTTCCCGAGGACGGAATGTCGTTCCGTTCGCATCGGAACCACGTGTGTTTCCAATTCAAAGGTTTTACCAGCAAGAACAGAGACAACTTGGGGTGGATGTGCGAATGTCGTATAATGATCAAAATATTAAACGTGACATAAGTTATGAAAAACAAGATACCCGTCATGAGCCACAGAAACCTTCGCCAGGTCGTTACGTTACCATCACCTCGCCATCTAGTTTTTCGAGCAGCAGCACTGCCAACAGCGGTGACTCAGCTACCTTGTCGTCTTCGCCGGTGTCGTTGGAAATTCCAAAAGCGTTTTCATGCTCTCAGTGCAAATATACAACCGACAGGAAGAACAACCTGAAACGCCATATTGTTACCATGCACTTCGACAGCGACCGGAAATTGGAATGCTGCGGAACGACCTTCCGGTCAAAGGCCAAATTACGGGAACACGTGACATTGTTTCATAAAAATGGCTACCGCTGTTCAACATGTGGTCGGATCTTCTGTCGGAAAGCTCTCCTTCGTCGGCATATGACTGTTCACAGTGGGAAAAAAGATTTTCATTGCGACTTGTGTAGCTACGCGACCAGTCACAAGAGTAATCTGGAAAGGCATCAGAAAGTGCATATAAAGACAGCAGCCGAAACAACGCTGAAGCCAATTACGGACCCAATATATATTCGAAAAACACATATAAGGCAATATACAGGGTCCTTCCAAAATATGAGAAAGGAACAGTTAGAACGTTTTCCAAGCGACATCGAAAATATGGAATTGAATGTTATCAACAGAAAAGCGACAGAGATCGAGGAAGAATTGAACCATTCTATGGATACAGAATTAGCCAGTAATTTTGGTAGTCGAAACGATATATCTGCTAATCAAATCTATTTCACTAAAAATACTAAGACGCTGAGCATGATGGATACAGCAGCTATACCAGTAATAACCCAAGACAAATCGTCCAACACAGATCAATATATGAAGGAATCGGTGGAAGGAAATGTACAAATGAACACTGATAAACACGATTTAGATGACAGCATCAAATATAACAAAGAAAACAGTTTTGATTACGAAATGCTCGACGGCAAACGTGATAACGATAGAGACGATAGAGGAACGCCTCTAAAGGGAGTAGAAAGTCACGGAAGTTGCACAGTGGACAGCATTCAAATAGGTTCGCAAAATGCTGTACCGAAGGATGGTAATGCTACTTTTATTAATATTGATGTAAATGAAAACACTGTGTCACAAGTTCAAAATGTCGCGCATGCGCAGCAAAGAGGAAGTGACGTAGTCAGTTGTAATATCATGCGCAGTGAATGTGTTTGTGCGGTGGATAAAGAAAACAGTTGTAACACCGGTTATACATATTGTCTGGGGATAAGTGAAAGACCCGCATACGACACGAATCATGTAGACGAAACTTGCACAAATTTAATTTACCAAAAGACAAATTTGGCGAGAAGGTTATGTAAGCTACCATACAGATGTTCCATGTGCAGAGAACAGTTTGAGTGTCAAAATAATTTGCTCTTACATGTGTGCGAAAATGACGCTAAAACTCTGTTGAGCTCAATAGAGAATTCTGTGTCGCTTGTCACTTTGATACGAAAACGGGGAGAGAATTTATCGCATGTTGGCATTTGAAGCCGGTGTAACGTTAATGTATACATGTGTATGCGTGAAAAACGTCAAAACGGAACTGGCGAAAAAGATACTAAAAAATCAGAAACACGGTAAACAAGCGTTTGGTTCATATATTGGCTGGAAGATAATGATGATCGGAGAAGTTCCAAAGACCGATATCTATTAACGATTTGAATGAATTGTTGCTTAACGGCTCATCACCACATTATTTCGAACCCAGAGAGAGGGAAATTATACATTGGAAAACGGGACTTACTATCCAATAAATGCCTGCGATTCTTTAAAGCGCTGGGGTGATACACGGGACCGCGAGATTTGAGTCCCCATCAGACGGACTTCGAAGTTATCAATAGCAATAGTGAACCTCGAACCCGTGACCTCCAGAATCAGTCACTGGGCCACCACTGCCCACATGCAGTAACGGATGCTTTATCTAAACAATATTTTAAAATGCAATGTATTATCGCACTTGTCATACAGAGTAGAAGAAAAACTCGTGCCTACAATGTCAGCAAATCGTAATTTATTGAAAGGGTGTGTGGGTGGGGGAATAATTTGTTCATGTTGTGTTTTTTGTCATTGGTTTAATTGCATTTTAAAATGTTAATTTGATCTACTAGAAATTAATTGTGTTTCTTTTCTTCCTTGTATCCTCATTAACAGTCCTTCCTTTTTTTATTTTTTTTATTTTTTGTTAAGGTTTTCATACATCTTCCTATTGTTTTAAGTGATAAATGGTATTTTAATTAATCTATACACCTTTTACTTTAAGGCTGCATGCCAATATTGAAATAGTGCGAAAAATAAACATTTAATTTGTCCTCCCAAAATGTACACGACCATACGCTTAATTTCATTTCTAAGACTTCCATCGGCTAGTCTCAGGAAGTACTGGATGAATGGAATAGACTTTTGCGCTTGAGGAAAAGGCTCACGTTGTATGGGTATAGGCGTTTTAGATGAACACAATTAGTTAAAATTTAATATTAGCGCTTAAATATCAAGAAAGTTATGCAGCAAAAAAGTACCTGAATAGAGCGATGTTTTGCCAATTTCGCCTCTGGATCTGAATATTTTACCAGAAGTCTTTGTGATACGGTATTTTTCGAACCCACGGGATGGACCAGGACAAAAGTCCTTATTTAGTCCGGCTGCGTTTGAATATTTCTGCAAAGACCTACAAGACGAAATACTATGATGACGAATTACAAACATGCAACGCACTTGATAATATAAGTATGAATGCATATTTCTCAATAGATACGAGAATCATAGCATCATGTGTACCTACGATCGAGCTACGATGGTATGGTATTTAATTAAGGTGGGTTCTATTGAAATACGGCAGTGGTGTACGGAGGCATTGCGTGAGATCGTCAGAAACCTCGCCGGAAAGTGCCTATCGGTGTCGGTACGGGGTCCTACTGATAATTCTAACAAGTTCACGAGAAGTAGGGAAAATCCGTGCGAATACAGAATTTGTTTTTGGCAGGGCGGTCTACACATCTAGAACTTCACGTATTTGTCATTATTATTATTATCGTTTTATGTGTTTGTTTTTCAAATCTCAGAAAAAAACGGTCCGGACCTAAATGAACTGAAGTACACAATGACGAGTTTTATAATATGGTATTTATTTATTTCAGATTAAAGGTTAAAAATTACATCTTCTCTGAAACCGCCTGAAAATATTTGATGAAACTTAAGCACAATGATATTTGGGATAGTCCCTCTCAGATTTGTGTTTTTCGCGGCCGCCAGTCATTCAAGATGGCCGCCATGGCTAAAACTAGGTAAAATTTAAGTAAATTTCAAACGACATCTCCTCCGAAACCATTTATTTCACCATTTATTCCATTCTTGTGAAATATCATATACATGTTCCTTGGGTTGGCCTCTATCAAGTTTGTGTTTTTCGTTATCGTTGAATAATCAAAATGGCCGCCACAGCGACCCAAAGTCTACACTGTGTTTATATAGGAAAAGGTTAAAAATTACATCTTCTCTGAAACCGCCTGAAAGATTTTGATGAAACTTAAGCACAATGATATTTGGGATAGTCGCTCTCAGATTTGTGTTTTTCGCGGCCGCCAGTCATCCAAGATGGCCGACATGACTAAAACTAAGTCAAATTTAAGTAAATTTCAAACGACATCTCCTCCGAAACCACTGATTCTATTTTAATGACATATCATATACATGTTCCTTGGGTTGGCCTCTATTAAGTTTTTGTTTTTCGTTATCGTCGAATAATCAAAATGGCCGCAACGGCAACCCAAAATTTACATAGAGTTATATAGGAAAAGTTTAAAAATGACATCTTCTCTGAAACCGCTTGAAGTATTTTTATGAAACTTAATCACAATGATATTTGGGATAGTCCCTCTCAGATTTGTGTTTTTCACGACCGCCAGTCATCCAAGATGGCCGCCATGGCTAAAACTAGGTCAAATTTAAGTAAATTTCAAACGACATCTCCAAAACCACTTATTCCATTCTTGTGAAATATCATATACATGTTCCTTGGGTTAGCCTCTATCAAGTTTGTGTTTTTCGTTATCGTCAAATATTAAAAATGGTGACCCAAAGTTTACATAGAGTTATATAGGAAAAGGTTAAAAATGACATCTTCTCTGAAACTGCTTGAAGGATTTTGATGAAACTTAATCACAATGATCTTTGGGTTAGTCCCCCTCAGATTTGGGGCCTCCAGTCATCAATGATGGCCACCACGGCTAAACTTAGGTCAAATTTAAGGACATTTATCAAACGATATATTACACTTATTCCATTCTGGTTAAATATCATATGCCAATAGGCCTCTATCAAGTTTGTGTTTTTCGTTGTCGTCAAATATTCAAAATGGCCGCCACGGTACCCCAAAGTTTACATAGAGTTTTATATAGGAAACATGTTTCTTGGGTTGGCCTCTATCATGTTTATGTTTTTGAATCACATCATACAAGTAGAGCGTCTACAGGCCCTCTTGGGCCTCATGTTTGTAAACAGATTATTGAGATATTTAAATAATGACAAGCAAACGCATGGTTTTATTCCTAATATATACAGGTTACTGGTCAAATATGAGTTATCTAATTACTTGCATATATTTGTTAGCAGCTCAAACATTCCATCAAAGTTCGTGTGGAAAACAATTTTGAAAGCTAAAATATATGAATACCAGTCAATTCAGATGTCTGCAAGACTGTGTTTACTTATGAAAGAAGAACACGTTGTTAATATCTTTAATAAAAATGAGCCTTGTCGACTATGGCAATTATGTAGAAAAAGTGTCATACAGTGATAAATGTGTTGTGTAAAAAAAATCTGCAATATCCCAAATGCAATTCTTTGGTAGACAATAAAGTAGCACACATTATAAATTTCTGTCCTAAAAGTTATGGTCAGCTATTTTAGAAAATGCAGGAATTGGTGTATTTTCTAAATTTATTTCTAAAGGCAGCTATGATCAAATTTGTGACTTACTTGCTGGCTTCAGAAACTACTATACTGAAAACAATGAACAGTTACTCTTAAAAATCGTTCATCTAATTCACAAAATGTTTTCAAACCTCTTGTAATATCGTCTTTACAAGATATAATGGTACCTGTTTTATTCTATGATAGCTGTTACCTTGTGTTTCGTTTCGACAAGGGTCATGCAGTTATGGTTAAGCTTTTTGTTAAAGGCAACAGGCAGCTGACGTTGTCAGGATGTCGTGCTGCATGTTGGGACTGTTATTTATGGGTTTTTTATAGATAAATATCGATAGATAAATAATTGAGAATTTAAGTACTAAACAATAGAAAATGTAATGTTCACAACTTTCAATAGTGCTCCACACTTTGTTTTAAATCTCAATATTATTGTTTATATGATTGATGCATAATCAGTTATGTGATATGTTATACTACTTTAAACTGAGTATATTGTACCAGTTTGTCATCTTGTGTTTCGTTTCGACAAGAGTCATGTATATGGTAATACATATCAATATATATCGTTTGTTAAAACAGTATTATTAAAACTCTGTACTCATAACTAATTGAGCCTGATAGAAAAATATTCAGTAACACTACATGTGTTGCATGATGTATATATTTTTGTTCTATATATGTACATATATGTTGACTTTCGTCTATGTTAACTTTTGAATTTGTATTGTATGCTATAATTATATGTATATGCTCTCCTACATCTTGGAGGAAAATGAAGAATCTATCTTATCTATTTCTGAAAATTACACATCTAAACAAATAATGCTCAACATCTTCAAAACCATCACCACAGTATCCCCTCAGACGATTAAGAAATTATTTCCCAAACGCGCATGTAGAACTGAAAGATATCTATCACCCAATATTTAGTACTGGGGTACTATCGGTGGTTTAAAGTAATTGTTAAGTTTAGTTTTAAAACTCGAAAGGGATGGTGCTTCGCGAATATTAATATCAAGTTCGTTCCAAAGTTTTAGAGATGACGGTAAGACTGATCTCGAAAACAGTTCTGTTCTTCTAGGTAAAGTAACGAAGTTGGAAATGTTTCTCAAGTTGTAAGGATTCGATTCCGAAATAGTTGCAGGGAATATTTCATTCAAGTTAAGTTGAGTATTTTCAAATAGCAAAGACGGACGGTTTCTGTTTGCAAGTGAAAAGAAGATGACTTCAGTTTTAGATCGATTAAATTTTACTAGGCATTGCTTTGACCAATTCAATATTTTACACAAGTCCTCATTATTTGTAGTTTCCATATAATCTAAGTCGGATGTAGATACCGCAATAGAACTGTCATCTGCAAATAGCCTTGTCGTACTAAGCAATGCATCAGCTATTGTCGTTTATATCAATTAAAAACAATAACGGACCTAGAACAGAGCCTTGGGATACACCGGCATTTGGAGTTTTTATTTCAGAAAAAGAAGAACCAACGAAAACTCTTTGATTACGATCAATAATTATTTATCCAATTAATAAGGTTGCCTAAAATGCCACGTTATCGGAGTTTAAAAATTAAAGCTGCGTGCCAGATACGATCGAAAGCCATGGATATATCAAACAAGAGGTCACCGTATGAACAAACTTGGTAGAGGACCATAAGCTTACAGCAAATGCAAAATATTAAACCTCTGGCTCTTGCAGTTTCAGAGAAGAAGATTTTTTAAGTTTTTCCTATACATGTCTATGCAAAACATGTGACCCTTGGGGCAGGGTCCAATATGACCAGAGGGTCACCATTTGAACAAACTTGGTAAAGGACCATAAGCTTATAGTAAATGCAAAATATCAAACCTCTGGCTTTTGTAGTTTCCGAGAAGAAGAATTTTTTTCCTACATGAGTCTATGTAAAGCTGTGACCCCCTGGGCGGGGATAAATTTGACCCCAGGGTCACCATTTGAACAAACTTAGTAGAGGACCATAAGCTGATGCTACATGTTATACATTAGAGCTATGTGCCTTGTGATTTCAGAGAAGAAGATTTTTTAAAGTTTGTTCCAATATGTCTATATTAAAAACATGCAAAATTCAATATACAAAATTTGGATCCACGGGGCACGGCCATTTTTGACCCCGGGGACTTCATTTGAACAAACTTGATAGTCTAGGCATTGGCGATCATTTTAAAAGAAAAACTGTTGAAATCTGTCCTGCGGTTCTGGAGAAGAAGATTGTTTAAGGTTTCAACCATATATGATAATGGCGGCCATCTTGGATGTCGCGCTGACCTAATTTTAACAAATCTAAAAAGCATTCATCTAAGGATCATCCAAGTGAAGGTTGGTCAAAATTAGCCAAGCGGTTTCTGAGGAGAAGTCATTTGAAGAAATGTTAACGACGACGACGTACGGACGGACGACGGACGGACGACGGACGCAGCGTGATCCCAATACATCACTAAAAATAAATTTGTTTTCATCAATCGCTTTGCATATTTGATTATAAATATCAATTAGTTGATAAACTGTTGAGGGACCAGGTAAGAAACCAGACTGGTTTTTTAATATTAAATTATTGGTAAGCAAAAAATAAAAAATATGTTTGAATATCACGCGTTCCATAACTTTTCCAACGCAACTAATTAACGATAACTGTATTGATTTAAAGGTGGTTGGGTTAGCACAGTACTAATTGTTCGAAATATAATAATAACTACAGCTGACATAATTTCTCTGTTAACTTTGTTTTAAACTCTTGAAAGTTTAATGTTGATAGGTTCAGTTATGTTATCCTTGATGCGGCGCAAATACACAGGGGACGGCACACACATAATCTGGATCTAGGGTTTCAGAGTAATTAAGGTGTGCGAAAGCATAAAAAAAATAATTACGTTTTTTTAAATCCCGGATTCCGCGCCTGACTGACCCAGTCCTCTTTGTCATTTTCTTTTAGAACTGTTAATCGTATGTGCCGTTTCCTTTTTTGTCGAGCTGCGATCACAATGTTGTCTGGATGGTGTTCGTCCGTCCGTCCGTGCATGCGTCCGATTTTCATTTCTCTTAATATCTTCTTCGTTATTTGCAGGATTTTCAACAAACTCCATCAAAATGTTCACTATATGGATCCAGCATAATGTACACATATTTGGGTCGCTACGACCTACTTTCGACGAAATTCTTTCTTTCTCGCAGGATGTTCACCAAACTTCACCAGAATGCTCCTTATATGCATCTATATGCAAAATTTCGAATTACTGTGACCTACTTTCGATGAAATACAGATCACGTCCGGTGTCCGCTACAACATGGGTATCTTGCTTCTTCATCGCAGGATTGGCGTGGCGCAGTCGATAGCGCGGCGACTTTGTAACCGGAGGCCCCGGGTTCAATCCTCCGTGGTGCCACTGAGTTTCGTCGGTGTGTTCTTGGGCAAGACACTTTCCCTTAGCCTCGTCCGTCGGATGGTGACGTAAACCGGGCGGTCCCGTGTATGGTCTATCTATTGTCACACTATGGTCCATCTTCCGAGCACGTTAAAGAACCATAGGAATCTATTCGATAATAAGAGTAGGGCACGGTTCCCGGATTCCTATGTATCCTTCCCCACTCTCTGGAGCGGCTCTAAATAACCTATACTGTGTTGACGAGCCGTTAAACAACATTCAATTCAATTCATCGCAGGATTTTCACAAAATTTCACCTGAATGTGCCTTACATGCACCTAACATCATGGCCACATACGATCTCCGCTACGACATACATACCCCACTGTTACATATCTCTTGGGATTGACATTGGTTTTGGTCAAATACAAAATCTGGACCGTTATAATATGACTCGACATGTAGGCCGTGGTAGTTAAGTTATACATATAGTGACTGGTTTGGGGATATCGATGGCATGTGCCGACGGCGTGGTATTGTATTCCAGTGAGGCAGCACTAAATGCATATTTAGTCACAATATACTGACACCGGGCCGACCAGTCCTAGTACTACACTTTATATGCTGAGCGTCAAGCTATTTTTCAATCTCTACCCAGAGTTGTCGTTCCTTGCATACACATACATCTCTGTCAATCAAGAATCTTGGCAAACGATGATAAATGGTGGAAATGCAAAATTGCTTGATGACACTAATACTTTTCTGAATTAACTTCCTATGAAATGCTTATATTATAAAGAAAACAATTTTCGGCTTGAATGTTTTAAATATACAGTAAATTATGCTCAGGATTATATTGCGGTAGAATAAAGGTTTGTACTTTGGCATATCACTCCGCCGTCAAAACTTTAAAATAGGCACCACGAAATCGTCCCCATAGCGTAACAGTACAGCGATTTGCTTACCAGCACTTACTAATATTACATAGATTAACAACCTACTTAAATTAAAGTACTAACCTGTATTATATAATACGTCGTGTTTATTTCTATTGTTTACATGTCAATCAACGGCCGATAGTTGATGGTGACTCTGTTGCTAGCTATGGTCATGTGACAAATTATCATGTGATCGCAGACTACTTTCTTAGACGTTGACAGAGGTCAATGTAATGGCCTCTGGGAGAGATTGGCAAATTTTATCAAGTCTTTGGTGAGTTCCTTCCGGGAACTGAAACCACGATCTAGAGCTGGTTAGGCGGACGCACCGCCGTGATCAAAAGCTTAGGAAAATAACAAAATATAAGTTTATGCAATAATATCGGATTTCAACGAATTTCACATTAATGAATAGGCTGAGAAAACGCGGATAACAATTTTGATTCGATGCGGACAAATCCACTTCAACTGTTTTATGGTAGGGTCGCAAAAGGTCAATAAGTTCAAAAAATCATCTTCCACAAAAAACATAGGACAAAATTGACACGTTGGGTAAAGTCCTTAATAAATCCCCTTCGCTGAACAAGACCGCATACAAAGTTTTTAATTAAAAAAATATATTTAAAAATGTTATTAGTTATAGTAGCAAACTAACTATATAAGTAACTTGTATTTAAGAAAGATACTGGAGTTGTATCAACTGTTTGTTAGTTTGTTTGTTTGTATGGTGGTTTACGTCATTTTCAACACATGTAAGGTTATATATAACGGTCGATGTTTTGTGGTGGAGGCAGACCACCCACTTTTCCTGGGTATAACCAGTACTTTACACCTCTCGGCATCGGTAAGAATCGACACTTCCTCACTTACAAGTCGAGCTCCCAGTGGGATTCGAACCCGCAGCGGTGAGAGGCGAAGTCGCTAACCATTCGGCCACGTAAAAGTGATACACGTGAGTGATTGAATGTTGTTGAACGACTCATCAGCACATTAAGTATTGTTTAGAGCCGCTCCAGAGAGAGTTGAAGGATACAAACGCATCTTGAGAACCTGCCCTGCGGATACTAACGAATATTTTCATAAATCTTTAACGCGCTCGGAGGACAGACTCCGACGAACGGGACCGGTAAGTTTCGTCCCCATCCGACTGGACGAGCCTAAAGGAAACAGTGTTTTTATGCCTAATTTGGGGCCGAAATTCACAATTCCAAAAAGTAGCCTTTTTTTACAATTATATCCAAAACATTCACAATCTGACAAAAAAAAAACTCTTTTTTTTTTTTTTTAGTAAATACAGACCAGTAAGGATACTCGTCTTAATATAAGCTGGTAGCTGGTGTCAAAACTAGTCTGTATTTACCAAAAAACAAAACTTAAAACCTAGGGATATTAAACTGTGAAAATAAAAGTGAAAAAAGTTTATTTCTATTTTGTTATAATATTTCACAATTTCTAGAAAAATGCCGCTATTTTTCACAATGGCATGGGCACAGGCTGCATTCATAAAACACATAAAAAAACACTGGGAAAGTGTCTGGCACAAGAACTCATACACGACGAAACTCAGTGGGGCTTGAACCCGGTTCCTATGGTTTCAAGCCCAACGCTTGACTGGGTCACGTCTCATTTCCTTAATCAGTTAACTTGAAAAAGGAAGATTGGCCACAAGGTTTGACCATTGTAAAGTAAATGGACAACCAACAAATAAGCATAGGCCCTAAAATGACATTCAAAGAAATCTCCTCCCGTCTCTTTAACATCATGAAAGGGTAACACTAATAAATGAACTGGAATGAAAACTCTTTGTACGGAAACGTCTGTTGTCATAATGACATACGGCAGATTTCATGCATCCATGAATTTGTGTATTTTATCAATGAAATAACATCAGTCAAAGCAACCTTTTCAACAAGAAGCATCTGAAAATAGCCGATTTCATTCAAAAATATGTAAAACCATGCATCAATGCTCGACAGTAATAATTTATTTAAAACATGACTGGGAGTCATTCTTTTGAAAAATGAAAAAAATAACTTTAATTGCGCTCACGTGGCCTACGTTCCCCAGATGACGGGTTTAGTTCGTCTGCAAGTTTATGAATGAAATATTGACGACACCAGACGCGGACAAATTATTATAATAGTTAATACACATTCAACGAGATAGCCTTTTTGAAGTTATGTAACCCGTGTTTTCTCTTTCTCTTCATTCAAGTTGCGCTAACCGGAACATCGGAATTGGTGGATTTTATCTTATTTAATCAATGAAATGCGATTTTTTGAAAAAGCATATCGTGGTATAAAGGCATGCTTTGTCCCATGTACAACGGGACACACGGCAATCTTGAAGTATTTATCAAGCATTAAATTAAGCACCTTAATTTAGTTATCCGGCATCATTTTAACTTTAAACCTGCTTGCATATAATTAAAAAACATTTTGATTTTTCATGTTTTTGTCTTATTCTAACATAAGGTTAAATTACAAATGCAAGTTATGTGGATAAACTAAGAATGAATGAATGAATGGTGTTTTATGGCACGTCGACACATAAATAGGTCATATTGTGCGCAAAAAGTGATGAATCACGAAAGAATGAAGTAGTAATTAAAAATAATGTAAACGTATGAAGATAAAACTATCTACAAATAAGGGATGATATGGTAGCAATATAAACTATGTATATATGTAAATCAACAAATGCCCGCCAACGGGCTTGTAAACAAGTTAATATATATAGGAAAAAACTAAGAGGACGTCGATGGAGATTGAAGATATAATATGTAGGTGTATGAAAATATTATTTGTGCAATATTAAATATAGTTATTATATTAATATGTGAAAACAATTTGCTTTGAATTATTCTAATAATTAATATTAATGATTGAACAAATACAAGTTATGTAGGAAAACCAAAGGACGCCGTGAGTTTTTTTAAAAAACAATTAAGATTGCCGTGTGTCCCTTTAATTAATAAGCTCTTGGATTTATTAGCCAGTACTTATCATTTGAACTTTAAACTTGCCTCTGTATAATTAAATGCAATTAGCTTTGGTGCAATATAATAAACACTAAGTATTACATGTTGTTGTGTTCGTAATTCGGTTATGTAAATGACAGTGTGTGCATATAACCACTTGTATAGAACTACAGGGATATAGTGGACCTGAAATGCATAGATAGGCCCGACAAATTATAGTGCGGTCCGGGGCATGCTCCCCGGTGTTTCTGTTTTTTCAAACTTAGCTATGTAATGGTACGTTTTGGCGTATATCTGACGGAACACTTGTGTGGTATTTGAAGAAATATCTTTTGACAAATTTGAGAATATCTGACAAAGTTGAATTACCTACATTGTAAAATAAAATAAGAAACACATGTTGACCCTTAACCCCCACCCCGCCTGTTTCAGTTTTTATTGCATTTTTGGACTTTTCAAAAACTTTTACCGAACGGTGTGCATATATACATGTACAAGTATATTTCAACTACATTTCAAGTAGGATACATTTAAATATCACCATTGTCTATTAACTTGATAATACCGTTGTTCAAATTATAAACAAAATATCAACGATGAGCAAAAATATCAAGAATATATAATAATACATGGTTAGTAACGAATGTCAGCTGTATTTCGCGAGAGTAAAAAAAAAAGAGATAATTGCGAGTCTCTGCCATACTCTGGAGAGTATTCATCACTTTTCAACACGAGACAAAATACAGATATGAAACAAGTAATTGTGTTTTCATGTAAATTGTTTAAAATGACATAGTTTACCTGAAAACGATAGAAAGAACAGCTCACGCCTGCTGCGATAGAAATAGTACAAATGGAGGATTTTTGTCAAGGGAAGAAACTTTGGCAGAAAACGTTTCGGCTTTTAAGTATTCTATATCGATAATAAATGCGAAATACTTTCTTTTGATAATGTATATTACATTCCTAAGTTGAAACATATAAAACAGGTTGTGTATATTTATAGTTTAAATGGCTGATTCATGACTATTCAAGTCATCGAACAACAGCACCTGTACCCAGCTAGCATAATACAGAAGTTGCGCGGAACATATTAGGATAGATCACAGACATATTAATAAGACATATTAGTATTGTTATTAGGTCTGTGGATAGATATGAAGTGGCTTTGTTTGTACAATAGAAACATTAGTTGCATGATAAATATCTATAGGTCTATGCGGTTTCTTCTTTATTCCACCGTAGGTTTATACATAGTATTGGTGCAGTAGTAATACGCAAGAGCAAGTTGATCTGAACTATCCAAAACAATAGTAATAATGATCTGCAAATGAGAACGGAATCATACGTATACGGAGTATACGGGTATACGTATACTTACTCCCTGACGGAATGCAATCAGCCTCGAGTTCCGAGAGTTCAGTATATCAAATGCATCCAAGATTCAGACGTATTTCTTAACGGGCGTACATCAGGCGTTGGGGCTAAATTGGTTAAACACACTCACACACACGCACGCACGCGCACACACATACTAGGAATGTGTCCATGGGACACAGATGCCCCCATCGAAAACAATCATCAGAAGAAATAACAGTTGACAAAACAAGAGTGTCCATTGGACACAAAATACGCCCGTCAAAAGTGGATGACAGACGGATGGCCGGACAATGCCACGACATAATACAAACTCCGTTGTTACCAGGGCGATTGGTTTTCGAACTTGACCGAGTTTCAAAGATTGAAAAATAAATATTCAAGTTATTGAGCGGACATCATCAAAATTGTCAATTTTCAATACTTAAAGGACCATAACTCCGTTGTTACCGTGGGGGAGCTGGCTGGTTTTCGAACTTGACCTAGATATTATGCCCTTAAACATTATTCCGAAGTTTCATACAGATTGAAAAACAAATACTGAAGTTATTGAGCGGACATCGTTAAAATTGTCATTTTTCAATAATTGAAGGGCCATAACTCCGTTGTTACCCAGGCGATTGGGCTGGTTTTCAAACTTGACCAAATTATTATGCCCATAAATATAATTTCCAAGTTTCATAAGGATTGGATAATATTTGTTCAAGTTAGGGAGCGGACATCGTTAAAATTGTCAATTTTCAATAATTAAAGGGCCACAACTCAGTTGTTACCAGGGTGATTGGGCTTGTTTTCGAACTTGACCGAGATATTATGCCCATAAACATTATCTCCAAGTATCATAATGATTGGATAATATTTCTTTGAGTTAAAGAGCAGACATCGTAAAAATTGTGAATTTTAAATAATTAAAAGGCCATAACTCCGTTAAGGGCGATTTGGCTGGTTTTCGAATTTGACCGAAATATTATGCCCATAAACATTATTTCCAAGTTTCATAATGATTGGATAATATTTGTTTGAGTTAGAGAGTGGACATCGCAAAACTTAACAGACAGACGGATGGACGGACGTATAAAAAGGGCTGTAACTCCGATTTTTTTGACAGGTTTAAAATAGCTAACCCTGTACATTTTGACATCGATCAAACTTTTGTAGACAGCGAGAGGCGTAACAGTGGGCGGCGTCTATCGCACAAATTGACCGCGGTTTCCAATAAACACTGCGATAATTAGTTATCAGTCCAAATTGATTGTCGCTAATTAGCTAACAACACCCAGCGGGATATTGCCTTATAAACAATCAAAGACGTTGTATATTAGAATTCGAGATTTTTTATGTCTGGCGAATTTGCTATGTATTTCTTACGATTTTCATTCGCCAGTTCGGGTTTCTTTTCGCCTATGGCGATTTGGCGAATGGTTAATGCGAGCCTAGCATACCCCTGTTTATGACACGCCGAGTGCTGCATCGTTAATTGTGTGAAAACGTATGCTTTACTTGTATTAACATGTTAATTTTTGTAGCAACATCAAGTGTTCAATATTTAACTGTAAATACCTAAATGCTTTTGCATCAGAAGATTTTTCACCCAAAAAGAATAGTCAGAATTAAATAAGAAAATACATTTAGACTAAGAGAGGAAATAAACAGATTTCTTAAGTCACTGGTCTTATTTCTCCGTCTTAACTTATAGAAACAAACTAATATCACCAAGCCAGTTATTTATTTATTTTACAGATAACAAAGATAGTCAATTCAAAAATAGAAAAACTAACAAGAGGTCAATGACCTTGAAGCTCTACTGATTGATTTTGATTTCAGGAAGTAGTCGCTACAGACTTGTTTTTTGAAAATCTATTTTTAACCGTGGCGGCCATCTTGAATTTCCGGCCGACCTGAAATTTTGCTAAGATCAATAAGACATTAAGAGCAACATTCCTGTGAAGTTTCATGAAAATCCATCAGGTAGTTTCAAAGAAGTAGTCTCTACAAGTTTTCATTATATAACTCTATGTAAACAAAGCAGCCATGTTTAAGGTCAAATCAAAACGATTTTCGACAAGGACCAACATCATGTCATACTGATCATTTTAGAAAAAGTCCCATATCAATATCTCTTATTGTTTTGAAGAAGTAGTCGCTACAAACTTATTTATTTTAAATCTATTTTTAGCTGTGGCGGCCATCTTGAATTTCCGGCCGACCTGAAATTTTTCTAGGATCAACTAGACATCAAGAGCAACATTCCTGTGAAGTTTCATGAACATCCGTCAAGTAGTTTCAGAGGAGTAATCGCTACAAGTTTTTACTATATAACTCTATGTAACCAAAGATGGCCACTGGCAGCCATGTTTAACGTCGAATCAAAATAATTTTCCACAAGGATCTACATCATGTCATGCTGATCATTTTAGAAAAAGTCCCATATCAATATCACTTATAGTTTTCAAGAAGTAGTCGCTACAAACTTATTTTTTAAAAATCTATTTTTAGCTGTGACGGCCATCTTGAATTTCCGGCCGACCTGAAATTTTGATAGGATCAATTAGACATCAAGAGCAACATTCCTGTAAAGTTTCATGACAATCCGCCAAGTAGTTTCAGAGGAGTAGTCGCTACAAGTTTTTACTATATAACTCTATGTAAACAAAGATGGCCGCTGGCAGCCATGTTTAACGTTGAATCAAAACGATTTTTGACTAGGATCAACATCATGTAATGCTGATCATTTTAGAAAAAGTCCCATATCAATATCACTTATAGTTTTCAAGAAGTAGTCGCTACAAACTTATTTTTTAAAAATCTATTTTTAGCTGCGACGGCCATCTTGAATTTCCGGCCGACCTGAAATTTTTCTAGGATCAATTAGACATCAAGAGCAACATTCCTGTAAAGTTTCATGACAATCCGCCAAGTAGTTTCAGAGAAGTAGTCGCTACAAGTTTTTACTATATAACTCTATGTAAACAAAGATGGCCGCTGGCAGCCATGTTTAACGTTGAATCAAAACGATTTTTGACTAGGATCAACATCATGTCATGCTGATCATTTTAGAAAAAGTCCCATATCAATATCACTTATAGTTTTCAAGAAGAAGTCGCTACAAACTTGTATTTTAAAACTCTATTTTTAGCTTTGGCGGCCATCTTGGATTTCACATCAACATGAATTTTTGCTAGGATCAACTAGACTTTATGGGCAACATTTCTGTAAAGTTTCATGAATATCCATCCAGTAGTTTCAGCTGTGAAGTCGCTACAAATAAAAGTTTACGGACAGACAGACGGACAGACGGACAGACGGACGGACGGACGACGGACTCCGCACCACGGCATAAGCTCTGCTGATCTCTGATCAGTAGAGCTAAAAACAAGTTCAAATTGGAGGAAATTTATATGTTCAGTGTAATTGCGTCTGGTGTTTTATGGCTCTTTTAGTTCATTTTAACAATTTAATACAGGAATAATGTGTTTGAACAATTCTAAATAAATCACTATACTGATGGACTGCCTTTAAACATGAAAATATATTTTTAATAAAAGGGCAATAATATCTGGTATCTTAATATAAAACCAACACCATTCATTATGAATAACATCTTTATTAAAGAACTAATAAACATAACTGAAAACATAGTAACTCTCAGTATACATGTCATGTACTATTGTCTTATTTCTAGTATTAAATTTATTCTTATAAACAAATGTTTTTTGTCAACAGTTGTCATAATGATATTTATTAATTCAAATTGATTCAGAAATTCTATTAATAATTCACAATTTTGATAGAGCATCATCAAAAAAACTGACCAATCAAGTGACCAGAAATTATAGACTGGTCCCCTGACTATACTAAATATATATATAAATCTGAAAGAGTTTTAGTCAGGGGACCAGTCTACCAGAAATTAGACCTTTACATTCTGATAGGTGATAAACTCGGTGTTTATCCTTGATGTTCAACCAAGTTTACTGTTAAAGTTAAGGTATCTACAGTGTGATTCTTTTAAAACCCTGTTTATTTCATGCACATTCATGCAAACTGATTCCAAACATGTATCTTTCAAAATCAAAATCTTGAACATTATCGTCTTTTTACTGTCAAAGACTTTTATTTTACTAAGGATAAAAACCGAGTAAGACAAATTTTATCACCTACTGAAAATAAGATAAAATCTCAACATCTCTGCAATTGAAAATAATAAGGCCCTACGAGACAGTGTTACAAGCTTCACGATATACTTGATAGGCCACTACTGAATTGTTGAGTAAATTGTTAGGCATAGGAATGAAAATAAATTGTACAATATTTTATTTGCAATTTGGAGAGCGCATAAATTATGCGTTTTACTTCAAGATATTTATGACGATTTGTCACTGATGGCAATTTTATTAAAAAGTAAAATGAATTGGCTGACAAAGAATTTGGAAAGTTCAAAACTTTAGGGAATTATGAAATCCAATCTACAGAAATTAAAATTTGTAAACTATGCCAAATCAATAGTTTCAATAACTCATGAGTGAACTCACATTTACATTGCGTGAACACTGTGCTTATGCATAAAATGGAATCCGGCAGGGCCAAATAGTACAGGCATTGTGTATGTCAACATTGCCCAAAATTGCTAAATTGCTTTTTACTGTCGGGACATTTCGAATTAGTTGTGTTAATGAATGCCTGGGGACATTTGGTGATTAAATGCAATTATACACTAATACTAGACACAACGTCTTTAT
Source organism: Cyrtodaria siliqua (assembly GCA_037043455.1). NCBI lineage: Eukaryota > Metazoa > Mollusca > Bivalvia > Adapedonta > Hiatellidae > Cyrtodaria > Cyrtodaria siliqua. Next base: position 225,349 of record JAWPHD010002694.1, read on the forward strand.
ATCTGTAGAAAATAAACACATTAAGGCTTTAATATCTTATACCTTTTCCTTTTACAGTATTTTTCGTGGTGATTGGTCTAGGTTATGTTTAGAAGTCCCTTAATACAATCTTGTTTCATAGTTTGAACGGACAACCATCCACATTTGTAAATTACAGAGACAGACAAGCATGTCCAGGGTACATTTAGATAAATACAATATTATGGGGTACAAACTCAGCTCAATGGTTCTAGACAAAAACCAAAAGGTACTTTCAATTTTTGAATGTTTTAATTTCAAAACTTTCCTGAAAAATTGATTGAGTTTTTTTTTTAAATTACACGTTAAATGTATAAATTTTCATAGAAAATGTCATTAAAAGGCTATATGCAATCAGTATTATATGATAATACGATAAACAGAAAGCAAAATATATGATTAAGGGAAGTCGACACTGAGCTTTATTATCTAGGTATATGAAAATACTATATATATACTATGTGAAATATACTCTGTAAAAAAAGTTTTGGACCATGGCAGTGTTCGAACCTGTACAATGATCGCTGAACCATGACATTCGACCATAACCCTTATTATCTCAGTTGATAATTCACAATAGATCAACAATCAACAATAATTATCGTTTACAATGAAAGTTTGCGAAAAAATAATAATCTTTTTATTGGTTACTCGAATGTGTCCGTAATTGTTACTGGTTATGGACTTTGCAACATTTTTTACAGACCCTTTGTGTGTTCGCGATATTTTTTAAAAAACAAATCTTGTTTGGAATTAAATGTTTCTGGTACCTTGGTTACTAAAAAAAGATACTTAAATTCTGTCCCCTAGTTTTATTTTTATATGACTTTATATACCCTGGTCCAAAACTTTTTTTACCGAGTATACAAACTGTGACCCGCCCAACATCTAGTACCCTTTTCTATTCAAATATGAACACTGATAGACGTATTGATAAGCATTAACATCAGCACCTCATAGAACTAATCCAGTTTCGTTTTGACTTGTTCGCATATAACTACATACTGGCTTGCTAGTAGTAGCCGAACAGAAAATAGTGTTTACTGTACTGTTTGTTGACATTTGATATTATTCAAACAAAAACAACTTACAGAGTAAAGTTAAGTTCACTTCATTGTTAAAAGGGTAAACAATAACCGTTGATTGACAGCAGTACAGAAGTAGTAGCCGAATTGCTAAAAAAACATACATCCCTACTGGACACTCCATTCCATAAGAAAGACAACTCATCCCATTTATGACCTAAATATATTAACAAGAGTTGTCTCCATTACGTATATTGAAAATCTCCGCTACTGCAGTATACTCAGATTTGAACGATCAATACTTTACGGCAGTATTGTATTTTTCCAATATTGTTTATGCCTACATGTTATATAAACAGGGTTATATATATACATAAATCAAGAGTATTTATTATCGTCTGCTGCTGTCGTCATGGGGAAACATTGTTTAAATATTGGAGAGAAATTAAAAACACAAAAAACTGCACGCATGGTTAGCGCAAGACTTCCCCACACACAAATTTGCAGGGAAATGAGTGCCGGGAAGAAAATCATTAATATTTGGGTACATATTTACTTTTTCGTATCAGACGATTCTTCTGATGATGAAAATTGTATCATTTTATTAAATTAAATTGATATTTTCTATTGAAGAGCTACAAACGTCGTTTGCTTAGGAAATTCGGATACTACTGCTGTTCGGATACTACTTGCATACCAGTAACTGGTAATACAATTGGGAGTTTTGAATTTGTCTTCAATATTCTACTACTGGTTTACAGTAAATGTATTATCACTGCAATATAATAAACATATAAAATAATATGCAGAAACAATTTGCTTTAAACAAATCAAACAATTATTAAATAATGATTTATTTGCCGACATGCAAGTTATGTAGAAAAAATAAAAAAAAATAAAGCGTCCCTTTAAGGGTTACATTTTCTAAAGTCTAGAATTAAAACCCAGTACTAGTAATAACAATACAAATATAGTGAATTAAAAAATCACTATAGTGCATTGGGTAGTAAAGAATCACTATGGTTAAAAGCGTAAATTTAAAACTAAAGGCAACTTTCAAGACAGTTTCTTACTAGATTCTGCTCTCTCAGCAATATGCTAACCAAACTTATTATGAACTATGCCTTATACTTGTGTTAGTTAACTGTTGAAAATCTGCCATTTTGCCTGTTTACGGAATCAATGTCCCTAAAAGTTTAAATCATGGATCTTTTGATGATCAGGCCTGAGCATTTTACACCAGTGTATTAAAAAAACACCTTTTCATTTTTTATTTCATTTTAACTGTATTTCATTTTAACTGTATTGTTTTTCATTTAAAAAACTCACATCCTTCATGCAGTAACGGATAGTTATTCTTGATAGGTGCTACACTAAGTGGGTAATTACTCAAGGAAAAATGTGCCGAATATTTGTGCATATGTATAGTTGTATATTTATATGATCAATCTTCAAATATGGAAAGTCTCACAAAAAGCAAATGCATGCGTGCTGAATAATTGAAATGTAAACATAAACTGATCCGCTACTACCTCAAGCACCGTTTTAAAACAAGAAACAAGAGGCCCTAAAGCCTGAGGACGCACTACTTGATACATACTCGATCAATTGTCATGGCAATATCTCCGGAAGTTAAGCAGTTATGAGAAAGATACAAACATTGCATTACCTTTGAAAATGAAACATTGAATATGGTACACGACATAATCTTAGATCAAGTTTGGTGAAAATCTTAACAGTTAACTAAAGTCACATTGCCAACCTAAAATTGGCTTCTTCCAACATAATCAAAGGTAATTACTACTAGGTAACATTGTGTTGATTTTGCTTATCGTCAAACTTAATTCAATTTCGTTCTATTATGTTACCATGTACACAAACAAAAAATTTGCTAATTTTTCAATAATCAAGGTCGACAACTCCATATAACACATGAATCGATTTTGTTCATCGTCAAACTCATCTGAGATCTTATTAAAACAAACCTTTATATCAAATTTGGTGTCAATCAGACTTGTGTACACCTAATGAAATTTCCCTATTGTAAATCTAATCAAGGGTGAAGTTTGGTGAAAATCTGAAACTATTTACCTAAACTTTCAGGTGCACAAGAAAGAATTGTCTTATTTTCAATAATCAAGGGAAACAACTATGTAACTTACTCCTGCATTTTGCTCATTGTCAGACTAAGATATTATTGAAACCTTCAAATCAAATTTGTGGTAAAATCAGAAACTGTTTACTAAATGTTTCATGTAAACAAACAGAAAACCACTTAGTTTGCATCATCGAGGGCAATAACTCTACAAACATGCATTATTTTCAAACTCATCCAATATCTTATTGACACAAACTGCAAAAACAAGTAAGTTAAAACAAGAATCTTTTTCCAAATTAATTGCAAAAACAAGATGAAGTTTTGGAATTTTCAAAAATCAGGAGCAATAACTCCTGAATACATGCATAAATGTTTTACTCATTTTTGAATCATCTGAGATTTCATAGAAATAAACACTCAAACTGAATTTTGTGAAAATCAGAAACTGTTAACTAAAGTTATTGCATAAACAAAAATTAGCTAACCGAGAATGACAAACACTGCAATATCTCATAAGTTTCTTTGGCCAATATAGCTAAAGCGAAAAAAGCGAAAAAACAACAACAGAACATAAATGATTACATAGTTAAATACTGTGCGTCTTTTGTACTAATCATGTAATTCAATGTTCAAAACCAGAATATAGACAGTCACATTTAATTATTTCATTCAAAGGAATTCAGCACATTATTTATACCAAATTTCATTATTATAATATAAACACTATCGAAGAGAATTACATAAATTTAAAAAAAGAAGAAGTGAGACTAGGCAAAAAGCATACATGTCTATTCTGGAGAATGCAATATGAAGCACCAGAACCCTTGGGGTAAAAAGGAGAGAAATACACACACACAAACAAGAACTCGTTATTTGAGCAAAACAATATCGCATACGGTACAAAACCAAACTTAACAAAATTTACAAAAAAAATTAATATAATTATACAGGTTGGGACGTCAACGAGTATTTTTGTATCTTGTTCTTCTGTTCATCCCTCGATGTACTAGCAGTACAATTGTTCTCATCAAAGTTCTTTCGCCACTTTTAGAAACAATATATATATGATACCTTAAACCAGCTTAAAAATCAGAGAGCAGAACTGTTCCGCTATGTAAATATGTAGACAAAAGTGAGTTTGGTGTGCAAGAAAAACAACATTTCATTCAAAAATATAAACAAATGTTGGTTTGCTGTTTCCCTACCTATCCATGAAATAGAGCCCTACCCAAAAATCACCTACCTACCTACCCATTTATGAAATCCTGGGTCGGGATACTGCAAATAAATATTTGTTTAAGGTTGGCCTTAATAGCGCAAAATTTATTCAAAATATTATTTAACATCGCAAATTAATTTTCAGCCTTCTAAGAATCATTTTTTTTACACAGAAATCTTTCAAAAGCATTTAGATTTTTAATTTAATGCTAAATATACCTGACCCCCTAATATTTACGCTAGGTTTATCACATAAATTGCAGGTGGTAGTTTAATAAAGCCATGACATAAATATCATAATTCACTAGGGTAATAAATATGCAAATGAAGGCGAATCATCACTCAGACTTTTCTGGTGTGCAATCAGATTTGCTTCGTCAATTTTCAATACAATACAGACCCTCTGTCACACCTGACCCTTTATTTTAAATATTTTTCACCCTGGACCCCTCCCTTTCCCACACTGAACCCCTTATCGTAACACTTTGGTGCCCTGCCCCTTCATTTTAATAAAACAGTCATCCGTACCTGCGATTGTAATATAAATATAGACACTTGTCATCCCCTGACCTCTTATTACAGACCCTCTGGCACTCCTGATCCCTTATTGTAACACGCCCCAGACCCCTCAACATACTATTAAAAACACAAACACTTGGTTATAAGAATCTGACAAGAGTTCATGTCTCTTTATGTCATATTACTTCTATTTTTTAGAAATAACTCATACATAATTTGTAATTTACTGATAAAAATCTTAGAAAAAAAAGAAAGTTAAAAAACATAATTACTGACCAAATTATATAGCAAGAAGAATTTAACTAAATTGACTAATCATGCCATTTTATAAAACAGAAATAGTTTGTTGTTATAATAACCTCTCTGCTATATTCCAGAATCCATTTTGAATAAAATTTTCTGTTAAATAACAAACACCGAATATTTCAATTTACTTACATCATCATGCTTCGAAGAAATTATTCACAATTAAAAAATACATTTGTTTTTGTCATTGCAAATTTATTTGATTTCTTACTAAAATCCTCAGCTTACAGCAATTTTAAGGCACTGAAGTATTTACCGATTTATATATAACCATTATAAAAAATAAGAGAACTCAAATTCTTATACTTCTAATACTACTGTAGACATTCAAAAAAAAAAATTAAAAAAATTGCATCAAAAAAGCAGTGGCAGAAAAACAATAAACGTGGCTCCGGCGTAAATGGAGTTTCTACGATATAATTTTCAGCAACTCTGCAGTTCAGGGTGCGAAGGTTCTAGGCCCATTTTCCATATTTTATCTCGATGTACGTGGAAGATGAGCCTGGCATGTTCATGCCTGTTAGGCGCCATATAACCTTTTCATGTGTTGGTGTGCCTTAAAACACATTCAATTTATTCAATTAAAAAAAAAATTGATGTTCATAAACTGCCCATGAAAATATTATCTTGTGTTATTCCATGCCACTATGCTAAACAATGGAGTAAGGCTGGCTTGATCTGTATAGTTGAAAGCCGTACAGACTATAAAGAAAAAAAAAGAAGTAGTCCAAATCACCTTGCAAACGTACTACTCTTCAAGGGAAGAAACTCTCTGGAGGTTATCCAATTAATTTAACAGACTAACTTGAGACTCAACATCAGAAAGCTCAGTCTGTCTGCAGACAAGTTGTCTTCATTTTTCGCTTTATCAGGTTTATGCACTGGAAAATCCTCCGATTTAGTATAATGATACATTCATTTCAACAATATAATTTACAAGTAAACTATAAACTATTGGCTCAAGGCTGATAATTTCCTATATTGACAACTACTTCAGCATACAAGTAAGTCATTAAGTCACCCGTCAAAATTATGCAAATGAGTACATCCTCACTAGACTGGGTTTGTACTTTTCCTCAATATTTTTCCTCTTTAATTTAAATGCATCAGTGACCATTCCAGTATCTGGCATCCAGATCTCAGTACACAACTTCAGCTTTGTTGGCATCTCAAACTTCTCAAGCTTGGCTGCAAAACAGAGAAGAAATGTTAACGAACTCGCCAAATAATGGCAAATTTACACTACAAAAAACGTTTATCAGAACTCTGTCCAGGTGTTCAGGTCGTATAATAATGTATATGTATCAATTAAATACATAGGTTTATTCACAGGTTCTTAAAATACCCGTGACTGACTATAGTTAAAATGAATTACGAGTTGGAATTCTTAATTCGATGCTGCAGTTTTGGTGTTTGGCATGGCTGGTTAAAGCCGTTTATATTGCGTCTATAAGGTGTCTATACACCACATAATCACTCTCACCTTTCTTCCCGACATCATTCAGCGCCTTCAGTACCTCCTTCTCTACAGTTGGGTCGGCACACAACTCTTCAAACTCCTTGTCTTTGATGCCGGCCTTTGCAGCAATATCAGTCAAACTCTTATGATTGGGGACGATTAGAGCAATACACCACGACTGGCTGCTGTTGGCATGGATGCAGATTTGGTCAACAAGTGGAGACATCTTGAGGGCAGTTTCCACACGACTCAGCGAGATGTATTCACCGTGTTGTAGCTTAACAAGGTCCTTTAAACGATCTGAAATCAAAACACAAAATAATTATCACAACAGTATAACCCTTTCATTCTTCTGCTCTACTCACCTTTTAGTTGGGTCATACTGAAGACTGTATATAAACTCCAACCTTTTTGGATTTAAAGTAGAACATGAGCATCAAGAATTGCAGGGCAATCAATAGTCCCCCACCAGCCCTGACAAAGATTTTCCAGACATTTTCTATGATTGAGGTCACAATGACCTTATTTTGGTACGCGACACACAGCTATCCCAAGATGTATTCACATACCAATTTTGGTGTCTCATAGTGTTATAGTATTGAAAATACGGTCCAGACAAGCATTTTCTATGACAGAGGTCACAGATCAAGGTCACAATGACCTTATTTTGGTACGCGACACACCGCTATCCCAAGATGTATTACAGTATTGAAAATATGGCCCGGACAAGCATTTTCGGAACATTTTCTATGACAGAGGTCACAGGTCAAGGTCAAGGTGACCTTATTTTGGTACGTGACACACCACTATCCCAAGATTGGTATCTCAAAGTCTTATAGTATTAAAAATATGGTCCAGACAAGCATTTTCGGGACATTTTCTATGACAGGGGTCACAGGTCAAGGTCACTTTGACCTTATTTTGGTAAGCGACACATCGCTATCCCAAAATGTATATAAATATCAAGTTTGGTATCTCTAAGTGTTACAAGCATTTTCTACGACAGAGGTCAAGGTCACCGTGACCTTTTGGTACGCAACACACCACTATCCCAAGATGTATCCACATATCAAGTTTGGTATCCCAGTCTTATAGTATTGAAAATATGGCCCGGACGAGCATTTTCGGCATTTTCTATGACAGAGGTCACAGGTCAAGGTCACTGTGACCTTATTTTGGTACGCGACACACCGTTATCCAAAGATGTATTCAAATATCAAGTTTGGTATCTCTGTTATAGTACGGAAAATACGGTCCGGACAAGCATTTTCTATGACAGAGGTCACAGGTCAAAGTCACAGTGACCTAATTTTGGTACGTGACACACCATTAACCCAAGATGTATCCACATATCAAGTTTGGTATCTCAAAGTCTTACAGTATTGAAAATATGGCCCGGACAAGCATTTTCGGAACATTTTCTATGACAGAGGTCACAGGTCAAGGTCATTCTGACCTTATTTTGGTACACGACATACCGCTATCCCAAGATGAATTCAAATATCAAGTTTGGTATCTCTAAGTGTTATAGTATTGAAAATACGGTCCGAATATGGCCTTGACAAGCATTTCGGACGGAAGGACGGACGGACAAGGTGCAAACCTATAGTCACCCCCGGGACCGGTGGGGGACTAATAACCCTTAAGTTGGTGTTTGTGGGCATGAGCGGTGTCACACCTTATTATATTTAACCTCTCATGAACAGACTCAATGAAACCGTGTGGCCGAGTGCTCCTAAACGCTGTGTGTTCGATCCCTCATGTGCCTAGGAATTTTATGTGAGGAAGCTATCCAGCTTTTTAACATTTTATACCCAAGTGCCCTCCCATGCACAAAACTTGCCCAGAGGGGCACCTGGGGGCTTCCTTTACCAATGAAAGCTAGAAAAGTCGCCAAATGACCTTAGCTGTTGGTCCAACTATAAAATCCAATTCAATTCAATTCAATAAAACCGAATTTGCTACTTTTCTCTCTTGTTTGTGTTTGTTGCTTCCAAGGGATCCCCTTCTCAGTATTTAATGAAGAAACTACTATAGCCTGAAAATATCAACTGGTTTCATCTTTAACTTTATACAGGTGAAATACGCACCTATGACCCTGAGACTTCCATCAGCCTCAAACTGCCCTATATCCCCAGTACAGAAGTACCGAATGCCATCAATCACGATGAAATCTTCTTTGGTCTTCTCCGGCATCTTGTAATACCCCTGTACAACGTTACCCCCACCCACCAGAATCTCTCCTCGGGAGAAAGGCTTGTCCTTAGTGGTATAGTTGCCTGAAAATAAAGCAGTACATACCATTTAAAAACTGTTCGTTACATTCACATAACTTGCAACTTCCAAGTAGGGACATTTCGTCTCAGAAATAGAGAGCTAGGATTTGAAATAGACGAGATTGGGTTTAAAATATATGTAGTATTTTGTATCTTGGTGATTTTAACATTATTTATATTTGAAATCATCATGGTACTTATATTATTTAAATGCCACCTTTAGGGCGTTAAAACACATATTTTTGTATACTTTTTATACTTAAAATATATATCTGTCGTGAATTATCTGAAAAATTACCAGACAAGTATTATACAAACAACTTTGTACTGTATAGACCAAGCTAATTTTGTCATATTGCATTCACAGTGGCAAATAAAAAATAAAAATAAATGACCATTACTTCCACCGATTTTCTACTGCATGTTAAACTTGCCAGGGGTCAATCAATATTTGGAATTAATATTTAATCAACATAAAAATGTCATTCAATATAAACAAGATCTTGCACATGTTCAAAATGAAAATTTTAAATGAAAAAGTAAAGCTTGCATACCTTCTGGCCAATCCCTCAGCCTGATCTCACAACATGTGAGTGGAGGACCCACACGCCCGGTGCTCATGTCGTTCACTGATAATATACAACATTACATACATCACATGGACATGGTGAATATTTTACTGAATTAGTGCATGCTTTATAATTGTAAAATGTTTCATTACAGTAAAATCATAGAAATGAAAGTTTTTTTAGGTCCTGCTGAAAAAACATTGTGAAACAGCAACCTCCAAGGGAAATGAGAGGAAGATTCCCTTCAGTCTAGTACACATCAGGGATCCAGCCCACATGGTGCAGAGGTTTGCAGCTCTAAAGCACAGGGAGACGAGGGGTAGATTCCCTTCAGACTATTACACATCAGGGATCCATACATGGGTACAGAGAATCATTGCATGTTTTTCAGTCTACAGTCATGGTCCCTGCCGTATTTGCCATATGTCACAGGGCTAGAAAATGTGCAGATGGACCGGGGCTCAAACTCTGAACCTTTGGACTTTCATTCAATTGCTCTACTGATCAATTTGCATTGTTTTGCCTTGAATTGGGATTTTTTGACTATAACAAAAGCAATATTGTATGCTTAAATATTTTGCAAACACATTTAATACCATGTGTACATTTTCATTAAGTATTTCTCACCTAAAAGAATAATTATTTCCCCCTTCTTCTGTTTAAAGTTTCACTCTAAATATTTTTAAAAAAAATTGTATTTTGAAAGGGAATTTTTTCACTCCAGTTTAGAGAAAAACATACATTTTACCATTGGGAATGGTACTGTTTTTCGGTACCACATATATAAGGGGAAAAAAACAGTATCTGTGAACATTGAAAATACAATATATTTATGGCATCATGACATATTCATGAAGTCTTATTGATGGTTTGACATCGTCATAATGATGATGGAAACGTATCTCCAGGACGACATGACATTTCCATTATTACATGACATATACATTATTATACAGTATGGCTTGCCATGATATTAGCAGGGTTCAACCTAGGCCTGGATTTTAGGGAGAAGTGACTTCTTCTCCAAAGAAAATAGAGAGAAGTGACCAAAAAATAGGGAGAAGTGAGGGAGACACAATCTTTTAAATTAAGCTCGCAATCAGTTATTGTTAATTATTAATTGATATACATGTATACACCCTATTGGTTTTATTCACACTCGCAGGCACTCTTTACTTATATATATATACTGTAACTATAGAAGAAAGGATTGAGAGAAGAATTAATATAAATATATTGCATGTATCTTTATTTATTTATCTTTCTATCAATTTGTATGGAGTTCTATGAAGGGTGTAAATATGATTTTCAAACTTCTTCCTAAAAGGCTTATTCCTCATTAAGACATATAAGACCAATTTATGTGTTTTGTTTCCCAATTCCCAAGCTAAAAACAATATTTAATAAAAATAAAAGTTTTTCCTCCATCCAAACTTATGTACCTATCCGAACTACTATGACACCGCACTTTTCCGGAAGTAAAATATTGCCGAAAATTCAGTAGAAATGTCATCTATTATTAACTCTTTTTCATGCATTAATTTGTTTGGAATGCCAAAAGGTCCATTTTATCAACCAATTAAGAAAACACAACTCTCATCATTATTCGGTGGTATCATTTAAGTACCTCATAAGTTATTTCAGATTATTGTTTCGATCACGTTTTCAACACGCACTTGTCTAACAGTAACGGAACCTACGATTGGTCACTTGTTCAGCTATACGCAATCTCATTGGATAAGGCGTGTGTATTCCCTGTACAGTCTAATTTGTAAATAAACATGGCGAGGTGCGAAAATTGCCTCGGGGGATATCATAGTTGTAGGAAAGTATGCTCCCCGCGGGGTTTTGCTGGGATCGATCAAAGCAATTAGCATAATCCCTTCCCAGAGATGTCTACGCCTGTCTCGAGACATAAACAACAGGTCAATTAAAGGACTGGTGACACTACGCTTGAGGGCGAGAAAAAAGCGAAGTGGTCAATCTGAAAACGACTTAAACTTCGCCGTCGGCTATAAAAAAAAGCGAAGTCACGGAGGAAAAAGCGACAAAGTCGCTTATGTCGCCCTCCAGGTTGAACACTGTATTACCATGGTGATATGACATACAATGGAGATATTTGTTCATGACATCAAAACATGACCACAATTATATATTATATTTACATATAAGTCGTATTTTGCATTTGCCTGGTCAACCACACTGGACAATTATTGCCCACAAGCACCTACCATCTGTAACGGTACCCGCGCCACATGTCTCTGTCAAACCGTATCCCTGTAACACGGGGCAACAGAAACAAATGTTCATGAAGCGCTGCGTTTTCTCCGATAATGGGGCGCCACCACTCAACATCATGCGTAAGCTGCCACCCAAGAGCTCTCTGATCTTACTGAACAGAAGTCTGGAAAAAAATCACAAAAACATATTTATAGGCCCATCCTCATGTTCAAGTTTATTTTTCATTTAAAAAGAGGAATTTGGATTTTCAATATTCTTACAATCAACTAGATCTCTACGGTTGTTTAACCCTTAACCTGCTAAGCACGACTATAATAGCCTTTGTTGATCAGGGTAACAATGTCTGGCTGCTGATCAGTCATTTTCCCCCAAAACACCCCTTTGTCACATAAATGGAATGGTCTTAATTCAAAGAAAGAACAGTCCATTATATATATGTAGCGGGTTAAGGGTTAAAGCATTCAATACAATTATTAGTATAAGGAATTGCATGGTGTATTTCCCAATTTGATGGAGCAGTGTCAAACAATGAATATCACAATAATTTATTAATCATTCATTGCGAAAACTAAAAATCACTCTCAATAGTGCAGATGACAGTGTTAAAATAATCTCAAAGTGAAAGCAATTCAGAAGGAACGAATGAATGTTGTTTTACGGCATATTGTGCGCAAAAACTGATGAAAGATGAAGAAATGAAGTAGTAATTAAAAATTAATGTAAATTAATGTAAATTAATGTAAATATATAAAGATAAAACTATTTACAAATAAGGGATGATATGGTAGTAATAAACTATATACGTAAATCAAAAGCTCCCCGTCAATGGGTTAATAAGTAAATATACATAAGAACACATTATAACGATTTATATAGTCTTGATTTCTTTCAGGAAATCTAAAACAAGACTTAAATCTATAATATCAAATAACTCTTTCATAGTATTAAAGGGACACGCTGCAATCTTGCAGTACTTATCAAGCACTGAACATTTGAGTCTTGGTTTATTTATCCCTTATCATTCTGACTTTAAAGGGACACATGGCAATCTTGAGTTTTATTCAAACACTAAAATTTGCTCCTCGATTTAGTTATCCTGCGTCATTTTGACTTTAAAACTGCTTGCATATAATTAAATAAAAAATTGAGATTTCTATTTTCTTCACTATTTTACCAAATGTTTAAATATATTTTTGGTGCAATATTATAAAAAGTTAGTAATATCTAAAAACAATTTACTTTGAACTATTCTAACAATTAATATTAATGATTGAAGAAATGCAAGTTAAGAGAACAACTAACGGGACGCCGTCAGTTTTTAAAAAATCAAGATTGCCGTGTGTCCCTTTAAACCTGCTTGCATATAATTAAATAATTTTGTGAGTTTTCATTTCTTCATCTCATTCTACCCTAGGTTTAAATATATTGTTGGTGCACTTTAATCAACTGTAAATAATATGCAAAAACAATTTGTTTTATACTATTCTTATAATTAATATTCATGATTGAACAAATGCAATTTATGCAGAAAAACTAACGCGACGCCGTGAGTTTTTAAAAAATCAAGATTGCCGTGTGTCCCTTTAACATGAGCAATTCAGAGTTCAGAGAACATGTGGAAACCTCACAGGTAAAAGAAGATGACCACCTGCACCATGCTCCAAGCTTCACATACAGTAGTGAGACGTGCATGTGATACTGACTGTGATAGGTGGACATCCAACAGGAAACAGAGAACTTTTTGTATTTTATATTTTTGTGTTTATGTTTATATATATACTGTTGCTTTTAACAATCTTTCATCTAGATCACGACAGTGTCTACTTGTAGCAGTGAGCTCAATGCCCAACTTTATAGAGTGCCACCAATCTGGAATACCACACTGTAGACACATGACATGATACCCCATCCAGTTATACTGACAACGGGCAGACCAGTTCTAACACTTTAGTTTAGATACTGAGCATCAAGAAAGGAAGCTTAATAAAGTTTTTGATTTTGGATTGAACCCACGGCCTCCCAAGTGAGATGCGGATACTCAACCTAGGCCACCACCGCAAAACAGAGGAAACTTCACTTACTTGTTAAACAGAGGTGTTTCATACCCCTTCTCTAAGGATCTCAACTTGTAATTGTACGCAAACTGGAACACGGCTCTGCTGAAAGGGCTCCCCGATTCCACTTTCTCCCAGACCCCTTTGTACAGGCGATCCATTATCACCTTTATTAAAGATACAGTAATGTGCTTGAGAAATAGGGTAGAAGCAACAAGGACAAAGGTTTACTAATTTGTGATTCTTTAATAAATACGCAATGATAGATGATACAAAATTAAAACATTGCAATATCTGGGAAAAACAATAAAGTTTGACCAGGTGAGTTAACCTGACAATCCTTGTGAATCTATTCCAGTGAGATTATCCCCCTTTCCACAGACTGCACACACCCATTGTAAAATGTATCTACATCATGCAAATAATAATTATCTGTTACATACAACTTTGAAGCGGATGTTAATGTGTTTCTTGCTGAGACTAACAGGGTAAGTATTTTTGAACAAATCAAAACCAAACTAAGATTAGAATGAAGATCAACAAAATGCTGTATTTATTTGATAAATCACATATTAAATTTTCCTATTAGAAAAGGTTTGAGATCAAAATGCAATTGTGCTCTTTTAAATCAACTGCCAAAAACACATCTTGCAAAAACTGTTTCAAGGCAATACAAAAGTGTTTCCAGTTACAGTCTGAAATAAGGTAGGGTAAGTATCGTTAATTTTCTTTAAATTCCCAGAAATAAACTAGAGAAATTCGTTGGGTTACTGGAAACACAGCTTTTCCTTCTTAAAAACACGATATATAAGTCTGTGTAATTAAGTAAAAGGCAGACTACATACAGGTACAGCAGCCATCAACGTTGGTTTCAGGATGCTGATGTCACCCTTACTGCCCTTCTTGATCTTACTTGACTGAAAAAAATACAATTAAATGTAAAAAATGATGTTTCATTACACGTATCCCGCCATCAACAGGCACATTTTACAACACATGTACACCGTTCCTAAACATACTGACAGCGAGGTATATTTATATATATATATTTATCACATAACATGTGGTGTGGGAGTGTAATAACACCATTCAATAAATCGATATTCCACTAGTGGTATAACATAACATTAATGACGTCATGGATGTCGCGTTAATGTACGTTTTCTGACGTAAATATGACGTTATAAGTTATGTAATAAATAGAATCTAACATTCGTTCTGATTCATTATTGAATTTATTAAACTCGTTAGCAAAAATGATATAATGCTTGGCAAGAGCCTCGCATTATATCCTATTGCCAACTCGTTTAATAAATTCAATAATGAATGAGTACTCATGTAAGATCCTCTATAGCTACTGTTTTGAGAATCCAAACTCTAGATACGTAATATAAACAGACTGAACAAGCCAGGCCGAACCCCAAAACTGGAGCGATAAATTAAGAGTTACCAACTCATAATTCACTTAACGCATATTCAGTCACGAGTGTTTTAAGAACACGTCAATAAAACTACTTTTATTCGGCACATAGACACTATTATATGACCTGAACACCTGGATAGCGTGTTAATGAACGTTTTTTAGTGTTATTTTGCTGTTATTTGGTGGGCTAGGTTCTTTAAAATTTTAGTGCGAAGTACCGTACATACCTAAGGGGTTGATGATACGAGTAATCATTGGTGGTAATTTCAGAATAATACTTATACATAACGCCAATGTTTTAACTTGCTCCTTGCATTTGTGAGGAGTAGGCAATAAGGTAAATACCTCGGTCAAGTTAATAGTGTAAACATAAACAAATGCCAAAAAAATCGAATATTTTAAAGAGAATGTACGCATTTATATTCCACCATATGTTATTATTGAAAGTTCAGGAAAACAGACTTTATAGAAGATTATTCTGACTATTTTAATAAAAATAAATGTTCCAAGTTGTCAGAATTGAACTGAATTGGGGTGTTACAGCGCATCAACACAAGAAAGGCTATGTGGCGCCAAACAGGGATGAACATGCCAGGCTCATCCTCCACTCAATAATAAAGCTGGTTTGAATGTATGTCTACAATCCCTTAAACTTATTCTTTGCGTGCGTGCAAATAGAAGTTCACAATAGAAATGTATCAATTATGTTATTTACCTGGTCAGTTAGTGTTAACGGTGAGGAGTAGCCTATACATGTACCATTCGCTAGACAAGCCGTCTCTGAAAATATTCAAATTTCAAAAATCATACTTCAAAGTATGTAAACAGGCAAGTACAACTGAGAAAGTTTGTTTTCAAACCGTTACATTTGATATCTTTCATAATAAATATATGACAAATGAATAAGAATGGAAACAACAGCTCACATCTGCTGCAGTAGAAATACAAAGGAGGATTCGATGTCAAGGGTAGTAACTTTGTTCAACATTGCTTTTGGCATTTATGTGCATTTATCTAGTTATTTTATAAGTACCAACATTAGTTTTGTCACATCAATTTGTTTAAGTACAAACTTTTTACATTTGGTCACACCAGCCTTACGACACATCAAATTGTCAAGATAGATATTTGCGGAAGAACTATTGCGAGAGTATAATATGTACACTGTGTACCTGCACT
The DNA here is from genome assembly GCA_037043455.1 of Cyrtodaria siliqua. NCBI lineage: Eukaryota > Metazoa > Mollusca > Bivalvia > Adapedonta > Hiatellidae > Cyrtodaria > Cyrtodaria siliqua. The sequence goes on from JAWPHD010002694.1 coordinate 241,734, forward strand.
TAGTTCCAACACATGGGCTAGGGGTAGATATCCAATATAAGTGTCGTCTGGTCCCAAACCCACAATTCTCTGACACTGGCCCGACATTCCCGCCATTAAGTTGCCATGACTGATGAGCACACCTGAAACAAGAAGATGCAAGAATCAATGGATACTCTCTGAAGTGAAGTTATGTAAATGAAGTTTTATCACTGGACATAAAGTAAAAGGGACACATGGCAATCTCGGAAGTTTTTATCAAGTGTTAAACTTAGCGTCTCAATATATATATATTAATCCAGTATCATTTTGACTTTAAACCTACTTGCATGTCATTAATTAAAATTTTGAGTTTTCATTTGTTCTTGAAAATCTACCATACATTTGCATATATTATTGGTACAATATAACAAACAGTAATTTGCAGAAACAATTTGCCTTATACTATTCTTATAATGAATATTAATGACTGAACAAATGCAATTTATGTATGAAAACAAACAAGATGCCTCGAGTTTTTACAAAATCAAGATTGCCCTGTGTCCCTTTAAAAGGGAAAAAGTCCATAATACTAACCTTATGTAGGTCTGTGTGTTATTGTATGATATGAGAGATAAGGTTAAAAGAAATAACATATTGTTGCATACAATTAAAATAATTAAAATAAGAATGGCAATCCATTCCAGACAAGAGATATTATTAACATGAGAATATTATGTTAGTGCCTTTTACTGTCAAGTTTGTTAGGCGAGGCTTAGAAAACGAAGAATGGTGAGGCTCTGCCGAGCCATTCTTCGTTTTCGTGCCGAGCCTAATAAACATGATAGTAAAAGGCACTGACATAATATTCTATTTATAACATGTTAATAATATCTCTTGTCCGGAATGCAGATTATCCAAATTTTCTTTATGAATTGCTATTATGACCTATTTCTCAGAATGTTACGCTTATCATTGTTTTTTGTTTGTTTTATGACGTGCATGACGTTTTATGAACGTGCATGACGTCAGATAACATTACGTACAATAAACGCCGAGGGATTCCGCATTGATTTGCTCTATTGGTCAGTGCCTAATAAAGCAAAATTTAATAGGTCACCCCTTTATTAGGCAGGAAAGTGCACATCTGCATGATAAATTAAAATAAACGTATGTGTACAAAGAGGAATAACTCTGTATTTAATTGAGCTAAAGTTAAGAGTTCTGCTGCTTGTGCTCTGCGCTTCCTCTCACTGCCCTCATGTGTGAAGTTTCATTCCAGTTCCATGTATAATAGTAGTTTTCAAGTTATGCTTCAGACAAAAGTTATAAGTATAAAATGACGAAGGGCAATGAATGCCCTCAATCATTGCATCAAGTTTCATTCCAGTCCCATTCAACCGAAAAGTGTTGACATGGTTTACAGACAAGGAAAATATACCTTTAGGAATACCCGTAGAACCGGACGTGTACATGATCACAGCTATATCATCCCTGGTCGGTTTGGTCACTGGTGTTCTTACTGAAATAATAAATGCTATGGATATCTCAAACTCCAAACAAACACATTTCTTTTATATAGATATTTGGAATTACATCAATAGCAATTTTGACAGGGTCCATATTTATATTTAAATTTGATGTCACATACAAATAATTTTCTGCAACTTGGAAACAAGTACATGGATAATGCAGTAGTGTAATTTTTATAAAAAACAATAGCTTTCCACTTGAAACATCACAAGAAGCTTTTGTTTGTTTACTAAACAGCTCAAGGGTAAAGCTGTTTCATTGATAGTTGCTCAAAAAGTGTATGCATAGTTTCGAAAGTTGGAGAATGTTCATCAATAATCCATTAATGCCTATGAACATACAACAAAATCAAATAGAAACGGGTCTTTTTCCCCCCACTTATTATGCCTCTTTCCAACAAAAAGAGGGATTACTTTTTACAATAGGTACATTTGCAGGGCCGTCGTTTGACAAATTTTTGGGGCCGAAATTACAAAAAAAAAAAAAAAAAAAAAAAAAATATTAGAAAATGTTAAACTCCTATACAGGAAAACAGCATACTTTTTATTATTTGGAATAATAAAAAAACGGATATATAATTGATGCAAATTTTGTAGCAAAAAAATCCCGTTTCCTTTAAAATCGACGCAAAATTCCCCCCTCTCACGGCCCCGGCCCCATTCCCCCAATACAGGAAGACGGCCCTGATTTGATTACACCTTCAGGTTTATTTATATGCAGTTGGTGGGGGTACAGTTCACCAAAGTTATTTTGTTCATTAAAGCTGTTGATATCTCATTCAAAATAGCTAATATTTGTTTTATTTCAGCCTGAATAGACCTAGGGTTTGATCTCCCACCAAGTCACGCCAATTATTTCCCTAAAAATGCTACTAGAACTACCTTGCTTGGTACATGTTTAGCATATAAAGGGTAGTCCATATACATATATAGCCTTAATGGACTCTGATGTTACCTTGTTTGTTTTTTTATTGATTGAATTGGATTTTATAGTCGCACCAACAGCTAAGGTCATATGGCGACTTTCCAGCTTCCATTGGTGGAGGAAGACCCCAGGTGCCCCTCCGGGCAATTTTCGTGCACGGGCGGGCACCTGGGTAGAACCACCGACGTTCCGCAAGCCAGCTGGATAGCTTCCTCACATAAAGATTCCTAGGCCCCTGAGGGATCGAACCTACAGCGGTGAGGGGCAAGTGATTACAAGTCAGAGACGTTAACCACTCGGCCCAGACGCCCCATACTGTAAATAATAACAGTATCTTCAAAACTGTATGTTAAACATGTATTCACTTACTATTATCTGGTTCTGCACCCATAATTTCCACCTCAGCAAAAGACAGGATTTTGATATCGCTTGCGGAAAATTCAGCCTTGGAGAAGCTTCCAGCATCACACATCACAATTAGGTGGGTCAATTTGGGCATCTGGTTCAATATACCCTGAAAAAAATACGAAAATAAAAACAAATTAACTCTGGTCTGATGTACCAGTGAACCTGCCTTTGAACTATTTCATCACATAATATTTTGAAGGACAACTTTATAAAGTATTTATTGTTTAAAAGAAATTATATTTATACATTTACGTGGACAGCAACCGTGAAGAAAGGTGAGATAAAGGACGCAGT